>JABFPJ010000148.1:0-58459 GCA_022817425.1 Gryon sp. ZL-2020 | reverse complement strand
TATATTCCATCATAGTATTATTTACACTATTTCATCATTAATTAATTTCTACTGATTATGTAATTATTCAAGTTAAAGCCCATAAACTAAACTAAAAAATGAATATACTTTCAAGTACTGGTTCAATAGGAGGTCATTATAAGTAAATGCTTTAAATTAAAAAAAATATATATAAAATTTTAATACATTTAATGCATTCCAAGTACTGAATTATTTTCAAATACATTAATATTTAATTATTGCATGATAACGCCAATTATCTCCAGTCATACTTCAATATTTTGAAAGTCTAAAATGTCTTTCTTTTTTTATATAACGTACCTGCATTCGAAAGTGTTTTTTCGTTTTTCCCCCATCGTTTTGATTTAATTTTCCAGCTCTTTCAGTTGAATTTACATAAATAATTAAACGCAGCTGCCAAAAACTGGCATTTTAAAAACCATTCATCACTGCTTCTACTTTTCATTATAGCATTCATCTTTGTACCAATTCCAATAAAACCGCTCAAAACGAATAAACATCAACAAAACGAAATGAAGATGTAAATCAGCGCAGGATGTAATACCAATGCTGGATCCGTTTTATAGATTGCGTTAGTTGAAAATTAGTGTGTCAGCGTAACATAGTCACACAATCAGATTGTTATATTTGTCTTCATATTACAAAATGTAACTATTAACATTATTCATTTTAATTATTCAGATGTTGCAAAAATTGTATGACATAATTTTTGACGTTGGGAGTAACTTAATTGGAATGTATGTAAATTTTCTGAAGCCAATTTACATTTAAATAAAATGGCTTGTCTTTTCTTTGAAAAGAATAAGAAAGAAATCTACCTTAGAAGTTTTCTTTTCTTTCTTCTCTTTTTTTACTTGATTATGTATCATCTTGTTGGTGTAAGCTTAATTCCAAGCATCGCATCGTACCTCGATTTCATACACAGCTGGAACTTGCGGTTACGAATACCTTTTGTTCTTTATTGTTCGCAAAATTACGTGACCTTATCACTAAAGTACATTACACGCGCGTCTTCATATTATACGTCATCATAATGAACTCTATACTGAGCTGAATCGATGCTACAAAATGTATTATTGTGATAGTAACTATAATCTTCTAATCATGTATTTTTTTAATATCACTTAATTTCATTGTAATAGAAAAACAAAGTCTATGACTAGAGTTGAGCTTTATTTACCGCCTCATTGGATTCAATTTACTAGCCACTAATTCGCTCATTTTACTTTCATGAATTGATAATGTCAACAGTCGACTGGACGCAGTTTCGTTTAAACAACATCGGTTTCGAAAAAATTTTACAAGGCGTAATTAATGAACAGTCGTTTGAGCCACTTTATTTTCTTTCGCTTCTTTACTTAACTACCTTTCATTTCACCTCTCTGTTTTTTTTCTTTCGCCTTTTTTGTCTTCTGTTTGTTTTTTGTCCTCCTTTTTTTATTATGCAGCAACGATAATTTTGGCGAAATGAAAATTTCATGCGCATGCATTTGAATCCATTAAAATGGTTGAGGATCTTTGTCTCGTTTACGTGTAATTTCGTGTTATTTAACTTCGTGACGTGAGCTAATAAATACCCACACAAATTTGAAAATCGGTGAACTGTAAAATGAATTAAGGTAGCAAAGTTGAATGAAAATATTATCTATAAACTTTGCAATGAGTGATGACATTTTCCGCTTCATTTTGTCTTATTAACTAATTATATTTGTATATTATTAACATTTAGAATTATAAAATATGATGTAAAATGTATGAAACGTCAGATATCGTTTTTTAATTTAATTAAAATATAATTGGCATTTGACATGATTTGTATGGAAGTTTGTCTAAGTGAATGATAGTGATATTTTGTGTAATTAACATTAGTTGGAGAAATACGTAAAATACTTGAAATTACGTAAACTGATGTAATGTAATGTTAACATACTTATTACAAGTGTTCGACCAATTTTCTTCAAAGTTGCTTATTAAATTATTATGTTAGCATACAGTACATTTGCATAACTTGACAACTTTAAATTCTATTCTAAATTCAAGTGTAAATTACATTTTCGTTCTATTATTATACATTCTCTATAAACTTAAGCCCTACAACGTTGTTCACAAATAACGTTCAATTGCTCGTGATGTATTCAAATCAAGAAGCATCTTCAGAATTAAGGATAAAAATACATATCTGAAATATAACTTTATGCAACTGTCAAAATATATTATGCACCAAGGAAGCAAAATTTGCTTTTTTCTTTCTCGTTGAGATTTTAAACAATTATTAAATTATACTTGATTAATAAAGAATACGAATGATTTTAAATTGTCAGTAGTATAAGTCACTATTATATCATACATTTAAAAATTGCATTCACTTAAGTTCTCATTTCTATATTTTCTGTAAACTTTACACATTAAATGCAAAGGATTTCGTGTTATTAAAAAAGTTGTAATTTAAATATATACAATGAAAAAAAAGTATTTTAAAAAGCAAACTATACTCACCTACATAACTGGGTAAAATTAATATTTATGTAACGCAAAATTAACATCAAATTCACCGCTCATTTCACAAAAGTTTTTGTGTTCTCATTTTCCGGCTACTTTTTCATCTAAGCGGCATCAAATTGTACAGAAAATTCTTCAGAAGTAAACGGCCGAATTTCATAAAACAAGTTAACCCGTTGAAATACATTTAAAACTTAATTAATTTAAATAAAACTTTGTTCGCTGCTAAAGCATATTTTATGATTATTAATTAACTTGATGATAAACAAAAAACTTATCACACTGTATACTTGAAATGCAACAAATTTCACGTTTTACATCTTTCTGTCCATTTTAAATGTCATAAATGCATTTGAAAGTTAAAGTTAAAATGGATGATAATATTTTTGTAAATAAAATTCAGTGAAACGGAAACGTTTATCATTGTTTAATAATCACAAAATAAGTTTAACTTCATCAGAAGAAACTTAATTTATAATAAACTTCTTGCTTAAGTCTGAACTAAACTTTCAGTTACAATTTCAAATAAAGTAAATTTGATCTACATGCTAGTTACAGGATATCGAATTTCGTTCTTATCGTAAATTAAGCCTTTTACTTTTTCAATTTCAAAGATATATTCAATTTATCAATATACAACTCCAATTTAATTGTATGTTTTTCGTCCTTTGTTACTTTTATCGAACAAAATTCAGTTAAATTACTTCTGTAATTTAGTTAATGTATTTATTTCTCCGTTTATTAGTATTGAATTTATTACATATTATATTTTTTACATTATTTTATATTTTTCAAGATTTAGATTGAAGTTGATTCGCAAATAATATAGTAATTTATATTACATTTTTATTTAGCGTGTATACAGGTTACAAAAACACTTTTCATAAATGTTTTGAAAAGTTTTTTACATGTTCGAATAATTATTTTTCCCTGTGTAAAATTACAAAAATCCTTTCTCTTAATAAACCATTTTCTTTCATAACGCATCTGTCGTAACACGTTCTTGAAGTTAAAGAAATTCCGCTAACGTGGCGTTGAGCGTGTTCTTCTTGGATTTTCCGCAAACTATACCGACGAATGAGAAAGAGCGAAGTGATCTGAGAGGTTGAAGAAAGATGAGAAGAAACGAGGAAAGCGACCGCTTCCTCATCAACGACAGGAAACGGAGAAACTATAAATCACGAGTGCACAGTAGCGTCGTGTAAATTAGTTTCTTGGTTTTCAAGTAAAGTTTCCAAATTGCAAATACTCGTCTTACTCCATATTCACTCAATAACAGGCAACTCAAATTTTTCGTCAACGTCACATCTTGCATTGTGATTTATTTATCGCCTCGTAATCCCTTTTCTATTCTTTGAATTTATGTTACGTCGTTAATTTGTCTCACGTAGTACTAAACACGTTTTGCTATAAAGATAAAGTATTTCAAATTTTCTATTAAAATATATACGAACCTGTTTTTTTAATTTTCAACTTAATTTCATGTACTTGATTGAACTTTTCTCGTTATATTTATTGGTCTAGCATACAAACGTTTCGGTACGATTTCCGAAATAAAATCTTTAAGAATAAAATATAGTTGAAGGTACAGCAAAGTACGTACTACGGTCGCTAGAAATTTCGTTAAGGTTGCACTTTATAGAGGATATAATGTACATTCAGTTAAACCATCGTGCAGACGCGCCTGTGATTCTGCCATTTTGCGAGCTATTGTTCATCTATTTACTCGCTTTTTTTTACTTCACTTTTGTCGGATTAAAAACAATTCTTCCTCTGGGTTGTAATTTTCATTTCTAATTCTGAAAACAAATTACTTTCAATTTGTATTAATTCTAAAAAGAATAAACATTGCGCGTTATCTTTCTCTGAAACAAATGATGTCTTCTCTGACTTTTAATCTCAGTTTTTCATTTCAGATTAGCCTTTTATGACTGCAAATTTTTTATTTGTCTCATTCTTTCTTGTACAACAAATTGTATAACAGTAAAAAACTGTTATTCCCTTTATTATTACAAATAATTCAATTTTATTACAAGTTTTTTGTAAATAATATTTCAGTTTCTGTAAATTTTAATAAGTTAGCATTATTACATTATAACACATTTTGAAATAAATAAAAATGATATTTAATGAGTAATTAATAACCAATTCTATGATACATATAGATATTACGATATCAAATACGTAGTATTCAAAACTTTAGTCTGCAATTAATTTACAATATCATCAATCTCTACAGATGCGGAATGTTCGTATAATATATAGCATGTAAAATGAGACGATATACCGATGTCAACTAGAGTTTGATTGAAGAGTAATATTAAATGATCTCAACGATCGTGAATATTAGGCTTTAATATAAATCATAATAATACATGAAACATAATTTTATTTAAATTGTTGTGTTACAAAATTTTTTTGATTCTATTTCACATTACTATTTTTTAATTTTGTTATTGAAATTGTATTTAAAAAATGACGAAAGGAAAATTAAATTAGTTTAGATAAAGCACTAAACTAACACGGGAAACTCATTTCTGGTATCTTGTCACTGTTCGTGCGCTTTAATCAATTAGTACGTTTGTTTTGACGCAGCAAACAAAACAAAAAAGCAGACACATAGTAATTCTTTGACTAAAAGCACGCAGAGTAATGCAAAGGCTGTTGGCGTCTAGAGCTTAATTCAAGTACACACATCTAATCAGAATTATGGAATTGAATTATCACTATAATTGATCACTGATTCGATTAATATCAGTAATGCATCGAATATATAATAGGCGATTGATTAATAAGACTAAAAATGTTTTATCTCAATTTCAGATAGGATTTCAAATTTAAAACTGATATAGTTTTAGAAATAAGAGAGTAATTTGTTAAAAATATAAAAGTTGCAATTTCTTGGTACAAGTCCTCATGGGAAAAATGTATTTAACAAAATATATAATTTTTAGCGCATATTTGTCTGTATATTTATAGATATATTTTGTATTTCAGAAATATATAGTAAATATATATTAAAATTCATTAATGTTATGTTTAATAATTAAATATATACATTTTGTCTGGAAATATACTTTATATATTTTGAATACCTTTTTAATAATATTTCTAAATTTATTTTTTATCATGAAGAAAATTTTTTTTATTTGATAAAACTTCGAAAATCCACTTGAAAACATGCATTCGAACGTTTACACTAGATTTTATGTTTAAATACCCAATGATATGTTTAGATTAAATATCCAATAAAATATACATGGTTCGAAACATTTTCATTACAAAATACTTCAATAGAAATAAATATGAATAAGAGATGAATTATAAACTTTATAGTTTATATTTTATCATTCTATACAGTTTATATAAAGAAAAAAATAAATATCATTGAATAAACACACTTTTTTGTAAATATTTATGACTTCACGTTGCTATAATACAAATATAACATTAGATTTTGATATTTAAACATTATAATTGATTCATTAACATTAATATGATAGGTATATACACACACATATATAGACAGGGTCCAACCAAGGTGACTAATTAGACCCCAATTTACAAGAATGGATGCCCAACCAGGCCCCTACTTCTGCCCGGTTTCAGAATTTACTAGTTGCTATCTAAATCATAAATATATTCATACTAATTTACATACTTATTATCTTTCATGTAACATAATATCATTTATAATTAAATGAACACTTTTCTAATGATGTTAAATTAAAAAACTTCAAAGGATACTAACAGAGAAGAGTTAAAGTTGTAATGGAATACACTTTATAATTAAATTATGACTTGCCTTGCAAAGAAAAAACGCGAGTAACACTTTTTTAATATATTAAAAAAGTTTTACGAAAGACAATACGTCATTAGTTTTTGTTCTATTATTCTATCAAGACACATTCGTCAGTATTGAAAAAAGGGCTGCAAGAGAATTAAAAGAGTTCGCCTGTTGGATTACTTTATTTTCACATTCAAATTTTGATCGATTAAAGTTTTCACTCTTGCAACCTTGCATTGTGACAGACGCTTAGGTTATGATGTATTGTGCTTTCTTTTTTTCTATATACGATAGACTTTATATTAACAAAGTAAAATTTTATAAAATAACTGAAAATGGATGACTGAATAGTATTAATATTATTATTATTAATATTATTATTATATGATCATTATTTATTTAATATTTGTAGGCATAACAAAAAGCTCTTCCTGGTTTTATAACCTAATAATCCTTCATACAATTTTTTACCTGTTTTGTATGTCCATCCGGAATTTCTTGCTTTTTATCTCATTATTTGTCTTCATATTGATCGCGGTACATAAATAAATTTCATACGTTATTCAAGTGTTTTATATTTATATTTTTAATTGTTAACAAAATTTAAACTAATTTTATGTAAATCATTGAATTGAAAAAATGTAAATGAAAAGGTAAAAAGGAAAACGAAGAAACGCAATTGTGCATTCGATAATGTTGTAAAATATCTAGATTCCACTGTTTGAATGTGCAATGCAAAAGTTAGATGAATTTACTTAAAATATACAGGGAGCCAGGCATCGCCAAGAAAAAAGGAATTAAAGCAGATTAGTTTGCGATTTCAAGACTAAAGTCAATTTCCGATCGTGCTTCGCTTTTAATATCCCATCGATCGTACAACCATTTACTTGCAAAAAGCCGACGAGGAACAAAAAGAAAACAATTCTGAATAACTGCAAAGTCACAAGAAAAGAAGGGGAAGTTTAACGTGCCCGCATTCCAAAGCGGCAATAATTTCACGAGGTGTCGCAACAAACCATTAAAAGAAATAATGCAATGAAGATAAAGTAAAATTTATTGTCCACTCATTTATAATTTTTATTTTCAAATTAATCATACTTTTCTTTGCTCGAATTTTCAATATCACTGACGTATGCAAATAATTCGGCTTTGCAAAGTATGGTTTTTGACGTATCCAAAGTTTTCGGCGTAACTTTTTGCAGAATAACGAAATATTGTCATTAAAATTTTTGTTTATAAAAAAATTAGTTATAAAGTAAGATTAATGCCCTGCTTCTTCGTTTTTATATAATAACTTGCAAATAATGTGAAAATGTAGAATAGATAATTTTTTTCACAGACAATTACAGTGTTACACTCATGCGATGTAACAAGTTCAACAAAATTGATAGTTTAATATAAAACCTAATGAATACAAAGCAATAGTAAGAACTTTCTATCTTTGAGCGTGAGAAAGTCGGAATTTAATTTACGTTTTTCAAAGACAAAGTTTCAATGAAATCATTCGGCAACTACTTTAATAATCTGTCGCTTGAAAGTGTACCAATAAAGTTCATAGTAATATAATCATATTAGTATTGATTTCATAATAATAATAATAATGATAACAATAACTTTATTATTCACAATATTAATAATAATAATATTAACTTTTTTGTAATAATAAATCTGAATATTAATCATTTAATAATAATAATAATTGCGAATAAAGCAACAGATAAATTTGTTTGTTTCTTTATGCGTACATCGAGTGAAAAGTAAACTCAAAGATACGACTTTGCTACCAAATTTTATTCCATGCAGCGTGAACAAGGCTCTTTACAAGTGACAAAGTTTAATTTGAATCTCAAAAGTTTGAAGCAATCTCGGGATACTTTGACGATTACTCCACAAGTTGATGTCAGTCGTCGAACGAGTCTTCGCCTTTGATAGGATTCTTCCGCTTCCGAAAAAAAAGCTTTTAGGACTCTTTTCCTTTCGTCATCATAACGAAAAGCTCCATCGTGCAAAACTGCCGCGTTGCTGAACGTTTCGTAATGTCAACGTGATATATTAAATTGACTTTCGGCGTTTTTTTTCTTGACACAATTTTATTACAAATTTGTGTCACTAATTTAATTTATTTTGTCAATAATAAATTGTTATTTCTTAATCTAAGAAATTAATATTCTAGTTAAATAGTGTTGGTAGAAGAAAATTACTAAAATGATGTAGTAAGCTTTCAGTAATAATAATTTTCTTATTTATCAAAAATGCCAAAAAGGTATTACAAGTTTGAAACTAAATTTAAAATGATTAAAACAATTCTCTGATTGATTATATTACACTTTTCAACAGTAATTTAGAGTATAATATATCTGCAGTAAGAATTGTCTTTATCAAGCTCAATTATCTGGAACCACAACATTGAACAAATTTCCGTCGTTATCTTTATCTATAATCCCATAAAATCAAAGTAGGAGAAAATTAGACGAAACGATAGAAGCGGTTGTTAAAATATATTTTGGATTGAAAAATAATAACCGCAACTTACATATCATGCATAAATTGTCATTATTCATGGGAATAATATTGTTTACTGTTTTTGAAAATTCATGCAACTCTTAAATGTCTTAAAATATTCGTCAAATTTTATTACCCAGCACATTTCTGGGATTATTTTTGAATTATGACTGAATTCCACTACTGTTAGGATATTGGTTTCTGATACTATATTCCAATTAAACTGTACAATACGCATAGTAAAGGAAAAGCTTAAATTCATAGATTAGCTCACTAAATAATATCAGTTTAAACAGTCTGGCATATCTGACGATTTGAATAACACTGTTCAAAATTTTGTTCTATCCTTGATCAACTGTAATTCGCTTAACTGTTGAGGTCAGATTATTGAACGTGTAATCTTAATTGTAATTTTTGTTAACTGAAAAGGATGAAAGGATTATTATATTATGCACATCTTTTTTATGAAAAATTGTATTTGACATTATAGACGAAGCATTCACATTGAAAAACAATTTTTTTTTTCATTTGAGAGAAGATGAAAAAATGCGGGGCAGAAAGCAAAATCATAATAAGAAAACTCTCGAAGCCCGTTCGTCCTATAATTAAAACATAATCTGAATGATTTTGCCACTTCCCGGAGTCTTAAATTCAAAAGATCGGATTTTTCTTCTTCTCATCCACTAGGCAGTAAAGTACCTTGATCATTGGGGCAAAACTCAAGCTCCGATAATCCCGTGGGATGGGAGTTACTTCGCATTGAGAGAGTTGCGAGAGAGTGAAAAAGGAATAAAGAGCTTGCAAAGAAAAGGGTGCGCCGATAATAGTAGATGAAAAGTGGAAAGCTGATTCTCTCTAACACACAGTCGACGGATTATACGCTAATAGAAACTTTGTGGAATTTATACGTTGAGTTCAATTTTTGGGCTTCGACCATTTCAAGTGCTTGCTTTCGTTTCGACTACGTACCTTTTTTCGTCTTTCATAACGCATACAAAAAATTTTGTTCACTTATACTTTTTTTTTCATTCCTTTTTTTTCCAGACAGACGATGCAAAAGAACTGTGAAATTAGGAACGAAGCTTCGTTATAAAAACGATATTATATACACCAACTTCTCCGTACCTGAGCTCAACATGATTAGCAGAAGTTGTCATGGTTATTGACGCAGATTGTGTTTCATTTATCAGCAATATCGCACTACAAATTCTGAGGAAAACCAGGAATTTAGGACGTGTTAAGGTAGGCTTGAGTTAATTATTTTCCTGTCGTCAAGTTTGATAACTCGATCTCATCAAGTCACTCAATATGAAAAATAGCATCTGATAAGAAAAAGTAGATTTTTAAATAAAGATAAACATAAAGGTCATGTATTAAAAAATGCTTATTTGTTTATAAATAAAGTTCATCTGAAAAAATTTCTTGAAAGATTGCGATCTCAAGGATAGAATCTTGTAATATAATATTGATTGAGTGTCCTACTTTTCTCAATCGGATTCCAATTCCATCGAATTCTTTGACTGACTTTTAAACCAAACTAAAAATGTGAATGAGCTCGTTTAACACTTTGTAATTCAAGTTATTTTATTACTAACTAAAACAGAACTATTTATTCACGTTTTCTTAAGAAAATTTACGGTAATTAACTAGGTTTACTTCTGCAATCCAATGTCTTATTTCAATAAGAAATCAGACAAATCTAGATGATAAAGAAGAAAAGGAACATAAAACAAAAATTCTGATTTGTCAGGGTTAGTCTCGCAAAAACAAACTTTTATTAATGTCGTTTTAAAAATAATTCAACCCTATCTTGGGAGTTGAAAGAAGATAATAACGAAAGATTAAATACTGACACTTCGCACTTACTTTGTTCACCCATACAATCTCTCGTCAATGCAATATGAAAATCTTATTTGAGCAGCTTCCACGCTGAGAAAAGTAAACACTTGACTTTTGTTTTCTTCTTTTTTTCACTTTTGAAAGACACTGGATTTTCAAGTTTTCCATTGAGAATGCGATGCTATGTATTTTTAAATAAATAGTACACTGATCCATGTTCAACATGAACCGTATTTCCGACCGTCTTTTGTACAAATAAATTGGTAGAGAATTTTATTA
Source organism: Gryon sp. ZL-2020 (assembly GCA_022817425.1). Lineage (NCBI taxonomy): Eukaryota > Metazoa > Arthropoda > Insecta > Hymenoptera > Scelionidae > Gryon > Gryon sp. ZL-2020. The sequence continues at coordinate 47,532 of JABFPJ010000148.1, read as the reverse complement.
TGGAAATATTATTTATGATACAAATTCATTTAATCAGTCTTTTCATTGACAACATCAAATATAAATTTAAATTTACAGCTTTGCATGAATACCTTTTTTTTAATAATACAATCATAATCATATGAATGAATGTCAATTTTACGCAATTTAAATTATGATTTCATTTAAAATCATTAAATTATAAAAATGTTGTGGGACATTTTCTATACCGATTTTGTGTAAGTATTACTTGTTGCATTTGACGTATTGATAATATGCCCCAGATGTACATTTCACTGCATACATTTTTAATTTAAGAAACTTTTTTAAATTCATGTGCGAACACTTCATATGGATTTTTTATTGAATTGTATAAAATCCAGTAGTGAGTAATATTCTAGTATATGAAGTTACGTTTTAATTAAAAGGTTAGAATACAATATAATACAATTGAATTTATTATATTAAAAAACAAAAAACATATGTAACAAAAAGACACATTAGAGTTTCAAAATCCTTTTCAAATGTTTACCTCTGCTGGTGTTATATTTTAACGAAATATTTTTTATTAATAGATTACGAATGTTTCATATATATACTGTGTTAAATTTATGACTCTCGATAGAATTTTCTGTCTACCTAAATCATTTAGTAAGTCGAAATCTGTAGCCATGATTATGTATTATCACTTTCGTGATTTATAAAATATGATTACAATAGATAATTTATAACTTTACTGTTCTTTGTGAATATACTGTCCATTCAGTTAATTTTCGGCAGATAATTTTACACATTTATCACGAATAAATACATCTCACTCATATTCTAAAGAATAATTAAACACAATTTTTTTTATCAAAAATTTGACTTCAGAATTCAAAATTTTTTTAAGATATGCTTAGGAAAAAGACGCACAAATTGAACATATTTTTAAATTTTTACGACTAAATTGTTTAAATGTTCCAGTTTTATTTTTAGCGGTATTTTTAACTCTCTTTATGTTTGGCTTCGTGATACAATATTATGCTTTTAGAAAGTTTCTCGATAGTTTCAGAGTTTTGATATTTAGTTAGAATATAACAGCAGCAATGAAAGATACTTCAAAACCATACATATATAAACTTTTTTTTGTATAATAATAAAAAAGACGATAATTTATTCAATGGTTATAACTATTTTTTAATTTATAGAAAATAGTCGAATCATTGAAAAATGATTCATGATGAATTCCTAATAACTTTCATTGACATGAAAAAAAGTTTGTCTGAGGCAAATCACTAAGTTTTACAAACTAACAAGATGTTTTTGAAGAGTAATTGAATCGAATAATCAATTTGACCTTATCCTGATTTGCATCAACTTGGAAAAAGACTGTTTTATCTATCTGTTTAAAATTCAAAGCACAAGATAATAAAAATGATGTAGCAAAGCATTCATTTGCCATGTTCAAAATTCGTAGCCGGCGTTTCAATCGCCAAACACAAACTCTACAAAGTTTGTACTCTCATATTCTTTCAAAGAAACCCTTTTGAATGCATGACCTGAAGACAAAAAGTTCAACTGGTAAGAACTACTTAAAAAAAAGAAGAATTGCAAAAAAGTAAAATTGATATTTGAAAAATTCTTCGTTATTTTGTCGTTAAATAATTCATGATTGCCAAATGCACTGAAAATTGAACGTTTATGTTTAAGTTATAAATGGATGGATAAAACAACAGGAGACTGAAGCGCCATCCTCACGTTGGGATGCCCCGACGAATCGAGGACGACACGTGATGTCTCGCTGGTGCTGCTACTGCTGCTGTTACGGCGGGAATCCAAGTGGTGGTAGTAGTTTGTGTGGTCTGGGCATAGCTTCCGGCATTTCGGCATTGCTTTCTCTGGTTGTCGTGACAATTGCCATTTCCACGGACGAGTGGTTGCTCACAGAAGAAAAGTTGCCCAAACCACTATCTTCAAACACATCCGTCGAGCCAGACAGTAAACTGACCTACAGCGGCCTGTGGAAAGTCTGTGTAACGCTTAGTAAGTGAATACCAAGCTTTGTTCATAACACATGAAAATGACTTACAAAAGATAATCAAGTTTAATGACTATTTACACTTTGCGCTACTATTAATACCGAGTTAAATATATTATATTTGTTTACTGAATGCAAAATTACAATAAATATTTGTGGTTAACTCAGTTTCAACATTTATAATACTCATACCATTAAATGAAATTGAAATTGCAAACTACGTTTTCGTATGATAATTGAAATTTATAGGGCATTTGCAATAATTACAGTACTCAAAATTCAATATTCAAATTGAATAATTAATTATGATTTATTTATTTAAATAATTTTAATATTTTATAGTTGGAAATATATATTTAAGTAATGTATATTTTTTTTAATATTTTGATTTTTTTATCTAATTAGTTTTGTTATTCTAACATTTGAAAAGAAATAGTCAAAGATTAGAATAGTATTTGAAAAAAGTATTCCCTTATATTTGTGAGGATTCCCTCGGATGGTGGAAACCACAAGAATTGAGAAGAATTAAGAATTTGTAAAAAAAACTGGCTTGTTTATCAAAAAAAAATTATTTTCCAAAAGTAAAATAGAGAACAACAAAATTTATCAATTAACGTGCGATTTACACAGTTAGTAAAATTTTTTAATAACTGTGTGAATCGTTATGCTAGATTATTTCCTATACAATTGAAATACTGAAATTAATTATGAGAGTGTAAAATCCATAATCATATGCATAATCCGTGTTACGATTCTATTCGAGATTTAATATTAGATAAATTCTGTGATATTGATATAAAATATGAAATATATCGTTTGATCCAGTTAAATTTATGATTACAGTTAGATATTACCTGAATTGAATATTCACTTCAGTTAGTAACATGTAATATTTACGAAAAAATGTATATTTCTTTGCAAAATTTTGAAAATGTTCGTTGAACTATCTCAAGTAATTTTCTTTACATAGCAAATTTAAAGCAATTTCACCTCTTTCAAACTTTGTAAGAGCATAATTAAGTTATAATTTCTCTGCATTATTCAGTCTGTCAATCTCTTTAAATTTCTTCAAACCTCAAGCAAAACTTTTATTAATAAAAAATGATACGTTAACTCAAGCAAGAATATAAATTAGTAAATAATACGCATACTTGTAACTTCACAGTGTACACATAAAAAACGGTTATATATATCAAACGCTATTTCGAGTGATTACCCACATGAAAAAAATATATATCAAAATGTATTATTTTAACATATACAATATTTTTTATATGTTAATATATTTCTATTTATATTAATACAAATATATTTCAGAAATATATTTTATATATATATTAAATATATGACTTTTTGCTGAAAATATATGTGCACATATTCACATATAATTTTGTATATATTTCGAAATACTTAAAATTTGCATTTAATACATATTTTTTAATCATAATTAAATGTTTTATTCACGCATAATTAAATTTCGCTTTTCATTATTAATTTCGATATTTAATTTCTTCTTCTCTATAAACTAGCATTCACTTTGAAAAGTCTTGGAACTCAATTAAAGTCTTTTAATGCGTGCAAAATTTGAACGCTCATTACTATTAACTTTGATTATAAAATGCTTTTCTTTCAATAACTAAAAAAGCGCGTTTTAACGGGCGAGTAAAAATTATATTTCTTCGGCATGTTTCGGTACTTACGTCTTTATTAAACTAGTTACCACAAACGTAATTACAAATTTTCAGCCATTTATTGTATGGGGAAATTTTTCTGTTTTACTTTCCAGGTCAAAGCTATTCATTTTTACGTCAAATATTTTCGACTGTAAAAACCCATACACTCAGTCGATAACCTACGATTTATTTTTTGTACAGTTTTTTATTTTCGCTCTTTTTTTCTTCTTATTTTTTATGTGTGAACCATCTAAACGAAAAGATTAAATTCCTTCCTTAAGCTTGTTTAAAAATTTTTGATAACACATTCCAGGCACGCACGAAGCCTATCTGTAGTCGTATATATAATGCTTTATGGTAGTCTTTAAATTTCTTGTACTTAACATTTTTCTACACGTATTATATTTGTTAGTATAAAATATTACGTTATGTCCATCAATTTTTTTCTATAAAATAAAGAGGGAAAAAGTGATAAAATAAGCGACATTAAAAAATGCATTTTTCACTAGTTCGCTTTTCTTTCAAAAATGTGTATCAATTTATCAACATAACTTATGCACATTACATACACTTTATACGTCGCTCATATATACTTTTTACTACTTGCTCTTTTGTTCATCCACAAAAAAACCATATTTACAATGCGTTACGGTGAATCACAAGCATGTAGAACATAAGAACGAAAAATTTATGTTGCATAGAAGTTGACGTAATTCCAAATGAAATCAACTATTCTTCTCAGATTTCTATTTACGCGAAAATTGTTTTCATTCATGCGCTTATGTCTCATGTATTTGCATATGTCTTAAATTTGCATAACAAATTTTTCTTAATACTTGAACTTACATTGGATATATGTGTTTGTCGAATATTAAAGGATCAGTTTGATATGAATCATCAGATAACGTTGAAAACAAAATTGTCTCGAAAATTTGACTGTGGCAATGTTTTTTGGCACACGGCATTATAAAACATCGACCATAGCGAGAGTCAGCTTTAACAACTTGCATGACCGCACCCGTCGACTGGTCGGGAAACGATTATCCCCGCACAAATAACTCGGTCGCAATTTTTGCAGCTCGATGACTACACGTTCTAAACATATAGGGGTTCAGATTCGTCGTTTTATAAATGTGTATTGGTTTGTTCGCCAAGCCTCATGATCGTGGTCAAGCAAAGAACATTAGCACATTCATCTTCTGAGAGTAGGTCAAAGTTTGGTCAGACCTTGTTATTATTTCATGTTATCCGACACACGGTACTACGAAACGGACATTGTTTTTCAATTTACTGAAAGTTAATAACATTTATTACTTCATCTTTCGTAATTAAGAATTAAATATTCATCATTTGGATGCAGTAAATAATTTCATGCAAACGAATATTACAGCATTTGTGCAATACGGAAAAGAGGTTTTTTCGGTTCTCGTATACAAAGAAGTCGTTTTTTGAATATTTTTATTTTATTATGTGTAGTTAATAACAAAAATATTCATGCAAAATATATTTTTTATATAACAAATTGTATATAAAATGATTTTTTATATTGTGGCAAAGTTTTGTTATTTCATAAGAATCGCTTATAAGAACTGGGAGTTGGAATATCGTTCAATACACTTATAGAAGTTAGTTTCGAAATCCGCAATGCGTACCTGAAAGCTATATAAGATTCTCGCAACATTAGATCAGTTTACTTTAAAGATCCCGGAAATTTTCACATAAAATGGACAGAGTTTCATGGAAGACAAATTAATTTAATGTTACTGAACAGAAAATCATTCATAGAAATGAAACGAGGTTTTTTAATTATAAATTTTGCTTTTAATATAAAATTAGGTTTACTTTTTGCAGCAATTTTCATAGTTTTCATTTACGTATACGGTTGTATTATTTGAAATATCAGTCAGCATATTTTTATTTTCTATTAAATTATATAAATTACAGTTCGTCTCAAATATAGATCACAATTATTTGTATTGATATATAAGTTGATTTTACGTTTCTCTTTGAAAATCTCAGTTTAGAATAGAATTACCAGGTTAAAGTCGATGTAATTTTATTGTCGTTATAACGTATAACTTTCTTAACCAAACCGCACAATTTTATTGAGTTATTTGTTCACTTAGTTTAGTAAAATAATTATATGAATTAATTGTGAAACTTACAAAGACGTTAAAAGTATCAGTGAGATATCGGTACTAGTGTTAAACTATGTATTTAATATTGACAATCAAACTTTCTATTGAAAAAAGATTGCTTCTATCAAAATCTTGATGAACTTCAATGTTTTAATTAAAAATTTTCATTTCATTAATAATTGTTTAATGCTTAAGTAAAGTTTAATAAAAATTCAAACTACTTAAATTATTGCTACACTTTCTTCATATTAAAAAAATGTTAGCAGAATTCGTCGGAATATATAATATAATATTTACATAAGATATCATTTACAATGTTAGCTTTTGTAATTAATGGTTTAACTTGCAAAACTGAAAAGACGAAATGCATAGATTGTTACAAGTACAGTAAACAAGTTCTAGGATGCAAGTATATTTATTTATATTTTACGTATTCAATTAATTTCTTGTTTGATGTAGCGTAATATTTGTTATCTCATATATATAGTTCAATATTTTTGCGAAAATATTGTTATTTCGACTAAACAAAACTATTCGCTGAAATAAAATCTATATTTTTCCGTATAATTAGAGTCAAAAGATAATTATTGATATTATTAATGTTGAGAATTAAAAGATAAGAGTTTCCATTTTGACAATAATCTCGTTTCTTTGAAACGCAAACTTTTATTATATGTTAATTTGTAGAAAAAATGACAAATGGAAATTCAGAATAGCGGCTGTCTTAAAATTGAACAGAAGTTTTCGACGGTTCAAACTTTCGCTACGAAGAAATCTTGAAACGAGATAATATTTCATTCCTGCTAGAAACTTAGAAATCGCACGTCAAAATCTTATATTTTTCTCGTGGACATTCAGCAACTGATGATATATTTCATACAATTATAGTAACATTTAATGTATACTATTTTCATTTAAAAACAAAAAAATACATTTAATTTATTCATATTAATTATTTCTGTATGCATGAGCTTTTTAATGCTTTTAATACTATTGAAAAAATATCAAATGAAAAAAAATTTATTGGAATATAAATTAAATGCAATAAAATACAAAAAGACAAAATATATGCAAAAATGTGTTTTATTCGAAACATTTTGGAAAAAGTTGAGAAAAGCAACATTTTTTAAATATATTGTTTCGCAAAAGCAATAAATATATGTATAATTTGCTAATTAAAAATGTGACTTAGGGCCGTTTTAAAAATAAACAACTCAAATTTAGTTTTAAAATGCATTTTTAATTATTATTCAAGTTGAAAAATAATACAAAAAAAATAATATAATTTAAAAATTAGTTTAATTATTGATATATTTTTTTCATATTCTTTTCATTAAAAAAGATAAAAGATCTTTTTTTTAATGAAATCCGAGAAATAGTGTGAAAGCACGAGTCTACAATTAACGTTTCTAAACTTAACGTTACAAATACTTAACACAATTACTTACATAACAAATTTGGATTATAAAAGGCGAAAATGTAGTAATGACACTGTATTATTTAAAAGAAAAACTTCATTAAATAAAACCACATTTTTTATTAAATTTTTGTTTACGTGTTTACATGTTTTACTTCTTGTTTACAATGTAATTATTATACAATTAACTTTTCATTAATTTACATTTTCATTATGAAAACCAAAAATATCACAAAATTTTTTTCACTCAAAAAATAAAATCCTACACTCAAAACTTTACATTGTAAAATTACAGTAAGTTTACTTTCTATATTTTAATTCTTACTAGATTTTAAAGTAGAGCTGTATTTTAAATTTAAATAATGTTCATTTCAAACAAAATACTGTCATAATACATTTTTTGTGTTATTTTAAAGTGATATTAATTGGAAAGCGTACTGTAAAATCACAGATGTCGTTTTGACTGTTCCGTGAAATGCCCTTACATATTATCGTCAAGCATCAAAAGATGCGCGTCTTCTCATTTTCGCGCAATACATTAGAAAAAACATGGAATAGGTTTTATATTTTTTAGTATAAATATGAATTTATTTTCATATTTAAAGGTTTTATCAAATAGTATATATTCTCAAAAATGTGTACGATCGTAAAATTTGTCCTATTACACAGTTGATTTTACACGTTTAATATCATTTAATGTTGATCTTTGAAGTTAAAAATTATGTGATTTCAAAGATCGCCGGCCAAAAATTTTGTTGATCTTTGTAGTCAAAGCTCCGGAAGAAAATTTTCCACGACGAAGAGAAATTCTGAAAAAGGTAAGCGGATAACGTTTGAAGTTAGACGAAGAACGAGAATTCGTCTTCGTAATGACGGCTTCGTCTTCCTCCTTCGATATTCCTGACGATGGAATTCAAGGAACGAAGAGACGACGGCGGGACGGAAATGACTCGTTACTCGACGTACCGGAAACCGCTTTCCTTCTGTCGCTTTTAAATCTCAGGATACGCAAGATGCGCGCGACGAAATCAGAAAAGACGCGATAAAAAAGTTTGCGCCTTAGAATTTTACCTTAACAGTCCGCTGTTTCTTTCCGTAAGAAAATGCGAATTTATTCGAAATTACAGCAACGAATGAATTCTTTACATTACGAAAATAAAAAAAGTTGATGGACGCAACTTTTCCGCTCACCTTTCGAGATTACACTTCAGTTGTAGCACAGACAAACTGTTTATTATTATTTTGTTAATTGCATTTTGTTTATAATTATTTTTTAGTTTTAATGCACTTTTCAGTAGTATAAGTAATGGTTTAGTGAAAACAGATACAAAATCAACTTAGAAAAGAATCATCCAAAGTATAAAAAATGATATTTACGATAATGTAAATTAACATTTTTTATCAAACTCATCGTTAAAACAACATTTGATAGGTACATTTGCGTTATTAGTACGCAAACTCGTTATTCATTCCTCATAAAAAAATGAATTTTTCATGCTTAATAACATTCAATAATTTACGCATCTATACAATAAAATTGTATATATCATAATGTTTTTGTGTTATAGCACATTTTAAATTAATTTATGAATATAGCTCGTTGAACAAAATTATTTTATTTTTTTTTCGAAATTCAGACAAAAATATTAATACAATATTCTGCATTTTCATACAAGTAAATCTCAATTAAATTTTATCTTTTTCATAACACAGATATTATTGAATGAACTTTTCGACTTTATTTGTTAAACGAAATATATAAAAAATAAATGCACTATGCTGTCGAATAACGAAGTCAATAAAGTTTGCATCTGATTTTGAGTAATTTTATACCGTTTTAAATTATAAAGTCTATATTGTTTTAAAAACATAATAAATTGATACAATTTTACTTAAAATTATTCACCTGATATATGAAATTAACTCAAAAATTGTTCTTATTTTCATGCGAGTATAAAAAATGGACGTTAATATTTAAAATTCAACATGCTTATGACATAAAAACATTTCTATCTTATGATTTCACTGTTAATCATATAATGTTTAGAGAAACATAATGTTAAGGGATAATCCGCTTAGTCCATATTAATCTTAGTCGCATTAATCAAATTCCGTTTATCGTTATCAAGAATCTTCTAATTGAATATTTATTGTAATTTATTACTTTCAGATAATGAATTTCTTACTAATAAAAAAAGTGCATTAAGAAAGCTTAATTCAACATTTACATAAACAAAGAGAATTGAATTATATAAAGATTATATTATCACTAAATTTTAACTTCAAAAAGTAAATTGCTACAAAGTATATTTAAAAAGCCGGAAAATTGCATTTGTATTTATTTATTCATTTTCCATTTGTAAAAAAATGGAAAAAAGGACAATCAAACAGATTTTTTAATTTATTTTACTTCGTTTTCTCTATTCTCTTACCATATATATATATAAATGTATAGATTTTCCTTTCGTAAGATAAACACATTTTCTTTAAAATAATATATAAAATAATTAGAAACATAGAATCAAAAAAATACTGCCAGTATGAGAGAAATGAGAAAATGAGAAAATATTAAGTCATAAATGAGAAAAATCACATATATTTTTCTTATTTTTTTTTTTACAGTTTCGTCAATTTATTAGTTATAATTGATGTGTTCCAAATAAAATCATACTAAATCACTATTGTGTACTGAGTACTTCAGTCACTCAAGTTAATCCGAAAATGTACGACCGGCAACGACCGCATATGATGGGAAAAGTAATACATACGTGAAAAGCTCATGTGTACAGAGATACATGTTTGTGAGTTTTAAAAACATGCAACACTATATACGTAAAGCGACTTATTTTTCACAGTGCAAAATGATGACTTCTAAGTACGATAAACGTATTTTATTCTTGTGATGCAAAACGAAAGTTTATGAAGAATAAACGAAATCAAAAAAATATTTGGTCTCAAAAATTGTTTTTTGAATTGTTTGTTTGAAATAAATTAAAAAATAAAAGTATCCAATTTTTATATTTTTCTTTCACTTATCCGAAGAATTTTTGATAAAATAACCCAGCGAGTATGAAAAAGCAAAACAAAGAATCATTTATCGATTTTTTTACCAACATGTCAAGTTTTAAAATGTCGAAAGATTTATATCAGAGAGAAAAATGTAAACTGAAAACGAACAAAATATTTTGTTCTAAATAATAGTATTTTTTTCGTTGAATATTGCTCGATTATAAAAAATATTATATAAACGTATATATTAAATTTCAACAAATAAAAAATACAGTGAATTTATACAATACAACATTTTGCGACAAAAATATACTTTCTAAGAAAAATAAATGTTATATAGAAAAATAATTTCGTTTCTCAATGTTGCATGAACTGGATTTTCAAAATAATATTGTAGACGGGATTGCATAATATTAGAGAATTGTTAGATGCTCTGACATATTTTAGAAGGAATAACTAATTAATTATTGACCAGGTGTTTCATAGTAAATCAATGTTCAGTTTAAACTATTGCATATTAATGATACAGAATATTCAATTATGAATCCGAATTTCGTATCAATTGCGTGCTAATCACAACAAATATCATTCAAAAACATAAACATTTTAGCTAGAATTATCACAGATATTTATAGATTCTTGAATAAAAAATGTTTAGATTATATTTTACTCATGAAATCAAATATTTTATTATCAAATTATATATTTTTTCACATTTATCTTTTGGTTTCTCACATTTGGTTTTTTTAAATGATAAGTGAATATAAAAGGAAAAGTTAGACAAATGCTTCGTTAAGAATATTAATAATATTTTATACAATTCTTGCCAGAAATAAGTTTTTTAGAAAGAAAGATTTAATTTTTTAACTTTTTAATTAATTTGAAAACAATTTTGTTACCAATAAGATATCTGTAATTAAACATATACTTTAATAATTTTATTAAAACAATATTCGTGAATATAACTTTATGGGTACATATATATTAATTAATCACAATTAATTGCTTGAATAAATATGAAGTAAAATAAAATCTACTTACTTTCAATGAGTTTTAACAAAGCTATACGATTCATTATGAATAAACATTTATTTTCTCATGTTATATGCAAATTTAAAATAAAATATATTAAAACATCATCGAATTATAATTGGGAAATAGGTTTTATTATTTTAGTTCCATCAAAATTATCGTGTTTTCATCATTTCATCAACTTATAGTTAGTAAAACTAAGCAATATACCGCTAAAATTCATTTCACATGTTTGTAATAAATATGTGTATAATAAAATCTTGTTTTTAAGTAACAAATATTGATTTTTATACTCGGTGCTAAAAGAATTGTATAAAATAATTTAATTATTCTAACAAAGTTATACGAAAAACAAATATTATGTCGCACAATAGTATTACGAAAACAACAAAGGTTTTTTTTTATTCCCGAAAATAAAAAATGTAAATATATTATTTTATAAATCATTTATTCAACTTTGTTTCGCGAAAAACTTGATTTATAATGAAAATCCATTACTGTGTTGGTAGCTATTGAAAATTTAAAAAATATCGAAGGAAGCTATTAGTATACAAATAAACAAAATGACATTTTAAAAACACGAAAAAAATAATATAGAATATTTACCTAAACTTATTTATATTCTTAAATTAATTAATTTAAATAAACTTTTTTGTAGATAATTTGGTAAGTAAATTTTTTGTAACTATTAATTTGTTTGGAGTAAATAAAAATATAACTGACCTTCTTAAAAGATATTCTAATATTTATTCATCTAACATTATTGATTAAATTTATATAGTTTGCATTAAAAAAAGTCCTTCTTGGACAATAAGGCATTCACCTTGACCGTAGTCTTATTGTAATTCAACAAATTCTCAACTGGGAATTGAACATTGAACTTCAAAGTAAAATGGAAATTGAGCCCTGAAATAAAATTCCCAATTGTATAATAAAGTAACAATTCTAGAATACAAAGTTGAACTGTACTCAAAAAAGCACAGAGAAAAAAAATAGATTTCCTTCACGAGATTGATTTAAAATAAAAAAATAATCAAACGAAAGAAATAAACAAAATAAAATGAAATCCAAAACTGAGGGAAAAATGAATGTAAAAAGTAGATAATTTTATTCGAAAAATACTTTAATACGAAAAATAATTTAATTTGTAATTCTTATTCATTATATCAAACAAATTTCAAATACAATGAATCAATTAATTTTCTATATACAGAAATATAATAATTAAATGTATTTTATCATAAACCAAAGACGACCTTTAAAATGACAACGTTGAATAACACATAAATGTGACGCACATACATTACATTAATAAAGTTTTGTTTATTCATTACAGTAGCAGATTAGCGTTGATATATTTTAATAAATTCAATTTAGCATTTGTAAACAAAGTTGCGTAGAATTCTGCGGTCATAGTTATAAACTTTCGTCATGTAAATTTCAACATCTAAGTAAGCACTCTATTTATTAATTAATATATTCATTCGTTTAATGTAGTAACATATGCATCATTAGTTTAAACAGGACTGCTAAAACACGGCAACATTTATAGTATAAATATTACTACTTCATGACAGCAAAATTTAATTTGTATACATTTTAGACAAATTCAAAATCCAACAAATTCCTGTATTTGTTGCAATTGTATGATTATTAGATAAGTAAAATACAATTAAAAAAACATTTATCATAAAAGCAATTTTATTTTCTATAAAATGAGAATGTTAAATTAAACAAGAAATATTTATTCACATTTGTCAATTAAGTTACTTTTACTTATGACTTAATTGGTGTATATTCATATCGAATTTTCGTGCCTTATCAGTACTACGAACCGCGAAACTTGAGTGTCCAGAAACTGTTCCGCAATGTTGTCAACGAATAATCACATAGTTTTCATTAAATTGAGAAAACACGTCGATCTCATAAAGGATTTGCGCAGCTTATTTCCGGTTCCTCTTATAGTAACGAATGTGCTACAGCCCATGTCATTGAAGACTCGCTAGGCAATACGACTTGTTTCCGTAGGGCTCCGGAAATGAGTATTCGTCGCTCGCCAATTTGAGTCGTCGGTGACCCAACTGTTCCGGATCAAATGGCCATAATCTTCTTACCGGTGAACGTCTAAATCCAAAAAGCAATCGAACTGCTCGAGGACAATCGGCCATCCAACTTTTGCATCTAACAAAAGTCATATAATAAAGGAACAATTGAGCTTTGAAAATATTTTTTACCTTTTTTTCACTTTGAATTGATGAGGCGAAGAACTCAAATCAATCGATAAATTAACGCTGGGAGCCGAGTTATAGAGAAACTCATTTTAGCAATATTCTGTACGGTCTATTAGGATGTAATACCTTTTCCTATATTACGTTATACTTGGGTAAATACATCGAACGAGAAATACAAGTAATTTCCACGAATTTGCTTTACTTAAAATTAATCTCTCATGCATAATTAAATGTAAATAACAAATCGTGCGTTAAACTTGACAGTTTCGATTGAAATCTGGCGATTTTGTTGAGTTGCAGCATGAAAGAGAGAAAAAAAGAGGTATCGTTTATTTGATATTTTGTTAGTTCCTTGTCCATTTATAAAAATGATTAATATTTTTTATAGTTTATGTTTTATGTATATACAGAAAGTTATTACAATACATGACACAATCAAATTTATTACCGATTATTTTTTTGTTTGTCTTACAATTTGTCATCATAAAAATGTTTATTATTGAAGATTGATATAAGACCTTAGAACGTATTGAACGAAGAATAAAAATATATGTGAGGTATTGATTTTCGAAAAATTATAGTGCCGTGTTACTCATCTCATCTTTGTAAATATAAAATCAATAGCAGAGTACTAACATCGAATATTTTTCCTTATACTCTGAGTACATGTTAGCTTTCTTTCTCCTTCCTTTAAACATTTCTTTCACTTTTTTTCATTAGTTATCACTTTCCTTTGTATTTTTATCAATATTCAGTGCTTTTGAATATTGAAAATATCAAGGAAATAAACTCTTTTAGCGTCTTAATGAAGTCAATTAAATATTTAATTGAGTGTAATAAAAGAATTTTATTACAACTTGTATTAAATTTATTGGCTAATGAATTTTCGCGACGTTACGACAACGCATGAATGACAGATTCAATAAAATATACCTTAATAAAAAAAAGTTCGAAATACAATTGGTTTATAGACGACCGTTCAAAACACAAAGAACGATATCGAATTCGAAATATCAACAAAATGGCACAAGTTTTGATCAATTTTACCTTCAGCCAGTTTTTTTCTTTTTGTTCTTTTTCATCAAACCTAGAATATCAATCATTTTTATTCTTATTGACAGTACTATCAATATGTAAAATTATGGTAAATGAGAAGGCAAAAAATAGACTTCAATTTTTCATTCTACAGAGAAAAAAGCGTTAAATATTGTTAAATCAAATATTACAAATTTAATTATTTGAAATGATAAATTGAAGAAAATTCGATAATAATTTTTGGACAAATTGTCGGTAATAGCTTTACAGTATAATAATGCTGAGTTCACTGCAAGTATCCGAAATTGATGTCTATATCATATAAACCCATTCAAGCAACCTGTTACTTCAGTCTTGAATTCTAAGATTAATAATTCTCAAACTTTTATTCTTTATTTCTGTCACTCGAAATATAACGTGAATTCTTATGACAGTCCTAACATTAGATTTGATGTCAAATTCAATGTTAGATAGAAAGTATGCATTTGGCTCGGACGCTTCGAATGAAAATCAGATCGAAATTCTAATCTGATTTTACCTTTGATATGTAACTCAAATTTTTGAGTGTATATGCTATCAGTGGAATCTTTAAAATTTAATTTAAAAACAATTACGTTGGAAAGAAATTCTCTTTTGAAAGGTATTACTACATTTTTTATACTTTTTTTATTATATGAACTTTTATCTCCAAATGGACGTAAAATATACGGAAATTAAGATATTTAGTTTAATTAATACAATATTATAGAAGAAAAAAATGTGTCAACTTTTATATAAAATGGAACGGACATGACTTTATTTAATTTGAAAACCAATTTGCCAATACATTATGCTAAAGTGATATAGATCAATGAACCCAGCGAAATCTACATACCTACAGCCTACAGCTAAACACGTCATGATCATACATATTGTAGGATAATTAACTCGCATTCAGTTATTAGAACTAGTAATTATTGTACGTTTTACGTACTGTTGCTTTATCTTTAATTATTTGTTTGTATTACAAAATTACTGTAACTTTAAATACTAACATAAATGCTACACAGTTCATTGATCAATAATTTTTATTTATTTTTCATCATAAAATTCTTTTCTTAGACTAAGAAAAATAAAGTTAAATCAAGTACAATCAATTTAATGTAATTTTGGTCGAATAATCTCGACTCGATTTAAACTAATAGGTTTCATTAGTATGGTAAATTTACAGAAAATTCAATTAACTTTCATTACACTGCTGAACTGTTTTGTTATGCGTTAAATACTTACTGTTTAAAGTCATCCAATACTAATGGCTTACAATAGAATATACTTACAATAGAACTCTCATTCAGTTAAGAAAAATGTGATTTCTTTCAAATTCATAGAAGCATTCAGTATACAAATTTTATTCAAGAAAATATTAACATCTTAAATAAAATAATGATGTAATAACTTGAAACTGAATAATTAACTATGTAATTCATTACATAATATATATTCAAACATAATGAACTTCTACTTCAAACATAATTCAATTAAATTAAAGACATAACCTCATAGCTGATTATTCTCTGCATATTATTCAGTTTAAGACGATAATACGTGATGATTACTGTGTAAATACTAAGTGTTAGTGAAGTAACACTATAATAATCTTTATTAGATTAACAAATTTTAGTATTAAATTTATATAATAATGAGCCATACATTATACATGCTATTAAGCTAATTATACTATGAACATTAAAAAGAATTTTAACTGTAAGAAATAACTAAATGTTTGTTTAAAATTAGATTTAATAAGTTCGTTATTATATAACTTTAATGTTTTATGTAAAGATTAGCTACAAATTCTAAAAAAATAGTTATTTGTGACTAATTGTAGGATTTAGTTAAGAGTTACAACTGTTGTAAAACCTCCAACAAGATCACCGATAAAAGTAGTAGTATCATTACTTATTTGCGATTTGTAAGACATTATGTCTTTCGACCAAGTAATGGCTAGACAAAGTAACATTTTATTCATCCACATGAATAAAGGAGACGGAAAACAGCTTGATTACAAGATTGATTTTATTTTATTTCTTTTATTTTGTCATTGGATTCGTAACAAAATAATCAAAACACATTGAAGGTATTGTAATTTCGCGATATTTGATTCTCTGTTGCATTATTAATTTTTCATTCACTCTTTTTTTGCAAATATTGCTAATCAATTATTCTTAAACCACGATTTTTGCATTTTATGAAACTACTGTGTTTCAGCTTAATCGTTTATTCTTCATAAATTGATTACGTTGTTGAAACTGAATTATTTGTGAAGTTTATTTGACACAAAATCCGACAGTTTGACGTCGTTAAAGTGATCTCACTCCTCTTTCAACATGATTTCAGGTTCGCGCATGGAGTACGACTGTTCGAGTATCGACTACTTCTCAAGCGAGGAGTACAGTCCGGATCCAACTGATTCGACAATGGCAATACCGTGTAAGCACTCACTGTATATTAAATAGCTTTGAATCGTTGTACGAATGCGTAATAGCAATAATCCAATTCAAATACAAAAACAGTCTTTTCAATTTCTTATGTTAACAGTCGTTTCTCATTTGCATAAAAAAACAGTAATTTATCTTACTCTCAATTTCAAAACACACATGGAAATTTTGTGGAATAATTACTATAGTTTACAGCAACGAGGACACATCAAGCATATTTTCAGCTTAATTATTGCAACTATAGGAAAAATGTAACGTATTTTCTATCACTTACTTTAAGAACCTCAAAAGTATCCGTTAGTTTATTGAAGTAATTTTCCCATAGTTGCAGGAATACATTTAAAAATATGCTTGATGTGTCCTTGTTGCTGTAAACTATAGTAATTATTCCAAAAAATTTCCCTGTGTAAAGAGATACTTAAGATCTTTATAAACAACCATATCATGTAGACATTTTTCATAGTGTTTAGAAAAAGACGACATATATGAAAATGAAAAGTAAACTGTTCAATTTTTATTTATATCTTATCTTTACATTTGAAATGTAATTGAATGAATTATTAATTGTAAAATGATACAATGAAATGTAATTAACTCTAACATTCCATTCTCAATTTAATTTCAAAGATTTTTTTGTACAGTTCTACGTTACACTGAATATTTCATCCAGTATTCAGCAAGATACACTCAACGGTAGAGATTATTTTTTTAATTAATATAAAATTAATTAAAATTGTAACGCATTTAAATTTTCTATAATGAACAAATTATTCCTGTACAGTTGTTTTACATTCATTCAAAAATACTGTCCCATTTATGAATCTAAGGACAACTCGACATCTATGTAAAAAATCATTATATTTTAATGTAAAAAATTAATACATGGTATAGTAAAAAAATTAACAAAATACATGTATTTATATTACAGTAACTTTTATGACGTAATTAAATGAAAAGTATAAGGAAGCATACACAATTTTACCATGCCATAATATATTTTTTTGTATTATTTTATGATATTATTTTATGATATTATTTTATATTAATGACGAGTTATTCTCAAATTCATAAATGGTATAGTTATTTTTATTAGACTTTTATTAAGCGTGTACTGCCAGTTATAAGTTTATTAAATCTCTGAATAAAAAAGCTTATTTGAGTTTTAATGCACAGCAATTTATTCATATAGACATGGTATGACATTTTATGAAAGTAACATAAAAAACAATATCGATCATTGCATTAGATTTCGTATGACGTAAACTTTCCAAGTACATTACACCGTCTATTATTCAGCATAAACATTCATTAACAACCCAGCTTCATACACTTACAGCGTTAAATTATGTTTCCGTTATGAAATCGTCAAATATTTGTCGACTTATTATAAACAAACATTTTCAAAATACACGTTCTCAAAGTTTTACACTCGGATCTCTTTTTCTTTCACGGTAATTTGGTTTGTCGATTATAAAGTTTATTGCTCCACCCAGAAGCGCAATATGTTTCCCAATTTTATGTTAACTTTTTATGTTCGTACATATAACATTCAAAACTTTTATATTAAAAAAATGGTTTATCGATATTAAAAGAAATATTCTGCACACCAAAATTGCATATAAACATTTTAAACTCTAAAAACCAAATTAATTGTATAACATTTCTTATATTTTATTATATATTTTTGATTGATTAAAAATTGTCGTACAATTATAAATCCACTTAATAATTTTGATTAACTTCAACGTCGACTTCCACGAGACCGAACAGTTAAGCATCTCACATATAAAGTTGTCATATATATAATGAAGTTTAATTAATTAATTTTAGACTCGCTATTAGTTTAGTTTATACGATCAGAATTTCTTTCTGGACAAAATGAGATATTAAAGAAGTTAATATTTCTATATTGATTTTAAATTGCGCTTTGGCATGCTTTTGATGGTCCATTTAATTGTTATAATTGAACGTGTTTGAGTGAAATTATTGTACCATATAATTACCCACAAGATATTATTATTTTTTTGTCTCTCTTCTTCTTCATGAAACTTATCTAAAATGAGATTCGAAGCTATTATTAGCGGATGTATAGCTTTTATAAGTACGAAAGTTTGGCACTGAAGCGCTAACAGTTGACTAGAATGTCTCGCTTCTGGGCTTTTGTAAGATAGTGATATAGCGAAAGGGGTGTAAGTGCAAATGGGGAAATAGTACTAGACTTAGCAAACCTAGCGGAAAGCACGCACCGCTACGTCTTGTGCCTGAACTCGCATAAATTAGGAGAATAATTTCGAGCTGCCATCTACAACCTACCACCTTCTACCTTACTAACTTTCTCGATAAACTTTATCCCGCTCCAACGACTATTTTGTTGCATTACACCAACATCTTCTTTTATGAATAGTCGTTTATCTTTCTTTTAAATAAGCATACATATAGACTCCATCCGCAAAACCAATTTCCGTATCTTGTTAAGATTTGTTTCTACTCTGACAAATTTTCTCTGACAAATATTTCGAATATGAAAGTGTTATCTCACTAATAAGATTTGTTTTCTTTTAGTAGTAGTTTCTTAAAGTTTTACAATTTTATACAAATATGCAATCATTTTAATAATTATTACGTTTTATTTTTTTAATTATTATTATTATTTTTTTTTCTTTAAATAAAAAATGATCATATCGTCAGTAATGTAAATTGAAACTGTCAGAAAATAATAATGAATTTTATCACGACTTATTTCAACTTAATGACAAAAAGTTCCGCTTGAAAGAAGTTGATTATATTTCGTAAAAAGAAAAATTACATTTCCATACATTGTTTATGTTATACACTTTTTCAAAGCATATTATTAAACAAAACAGATTACCTCTATTTACAAATACCCATATCTTCTTATGGGTATCAATCATGTTAAAATAAATCAAACGTCGAAATACATCATGTTATATTAAAAATGACACATTATCATCTGATGAATAAATTTTGTTTTATAATGCAATTTCTCAGGTTTTATAATGCATACATTTTATTTATTAATTTGAATAACTTATGCATTACATCGAATAAATGAAATGCCTTACAACGAATTTATTCGTCTATAACAAGTTTCTTCATTAATACAAAATTGTCGACAGCAATTCAAGTTCACTTAGATCTTATTTCGAGCATTCAAACAAACTTTTCATTGTACTTTGAAACGAAGACTTTACAAGTTAATTTCTCGGTTAAGAAGTTATAATTTATATATTTAACTAATTTAGTGGATAATTTTTTTTGCGTAATTACAAGCAACAAATGATAATACATTAATTATGTTTTATTTGTCAGTTAAAAATAAATTAATCCGAATTTCAATGAAATATATAACATGAGTAAATATAATATGAAAAATATGTATGATTGATATTATTGTCGATAAAGGTATTAAATAATGTCATATTCAATGATCAAATAATTCGGCATTTATTATAATATATTGTCAATTCGATTGTTATTTTGCATTCAGCAATAATTGCACAATTAAAACCACAGAGATGGACAAACGAGAATCAATGGCAGGTTCAAATAGCGAAAAACCGATTTAATGTAACATTTAACATATTAAAACAGATCAAACTTATAGGCAGTGAATGAATGTTAATTAGAGATAATGATTGTGGCGTGGTCATTTGTGTGATGTTAACAACTGCATGCTCAGTTTAATTGATTCTTAAACATTTTTATTGATTATTAAATTAATTGAAACTGTGTTCTCCAATTGTGCCAGATCTTAATATTATATATCTATATAGCTGCAACAGTTTCAAACAATAACTGTAATAAATTTATCACAATTGCACAATTTATATCTATAATATAGTTCATTCATGTGAAAATTATTGTTATTAAAGGGATATTTTACAATTAAAAATATGAATGGAAACAATTATTAAATTATTATCAACTTTGCAATAAACAGAAGTTTTATTAATGCAGTTAACTTAACACGAATTTTCACACAAGTATCAGCAATATGAGTTTCGAAATTACTTTAAGTGTCATTTATCACAACTTCACGAATTTCATTTCAACAAAACTTCTCAGTTATAGAAGATATAAATGATTCTCAGTTATAGAAGAAAACTTTTTGTACATATATTGTTTGAAGACTGTAAATATATGAAAGCAACTATAATTAAAATATATTAAAATTGTTTTCTTATAATCTTATAACAATTTTTAGAATTTTTTTGTACTTTACATAATTTCCCTGAAAATGTATAATTGCACTTATAGGATTTTAGCCTGGTGAATAATTAAGTCTACTTTTCTTAATCAAATTCCAATCTACCATCATTTATGTTCTTCGTTTATTAGATGGTGAAAGAAATTACGTTGATGCAAAAGATCTAGATTTATTATGCCAAAACAGAAAAATAACATTATTGAACGTAGCTCATTATTCTTATAACTTTACAGTCCATTTGATAGCTGTCAATTAATTTTACTCATTGGCATGTAACATTAAAACTATCAAATCCCAGAGTTTCATCTATAATATATAACGAGTTCACGTCCGTACTTAATAAAAAATGCATCGAATGGTACAAAATTACCAAGTTATGTAAATCGCTGTAGCGCTTATCGCTTTTAATCTCGTTTAAAACCTTTCAGCGATTATTAATTAAATAACCTGAGCGATGAAGGCTCAAAAATAGATAATTGAACCGAAATTATGAATAGATAAAGTGAATGCAAAAAGTACTCGTAATCACAAATGGACCATTTTCTTTCGTATATTTTGGACCAGTTTCATATAAAGTTGCGCCAGTTTATACGAAGAGTTTAAAGCCACTTTATGTACACATTAAAATTTTATTGAACTTACGAAATGTTCATCTTGAATGTTGAGAAATCCAAGGAAAATCGTTGCAACTGCGAATTTCTCTCTTTTTTATGTTAACTCTTTCTTTTTTTTTCTTTTTTTTTTCTTACTTCAACTTCGGGTTTCACGAATTGCACCAATCGATTATCACATCTTTATCTTGATATGAAATTCCGCTGGAGACATCGTTACTTTTACGTGTCTCACAATGCCAAACTCCGCGTATAATGAGTACGAACTTCATCAGTTTAGATCTTGTTTCAGATTTTATAGGTTATACAAAACTTTATACGAAACTAGTTTGATACTTATCAAGTTACTCATAATTGGATTAGCTGCAACTATAAACCTGCAAAGCGGCCGCTGAATTGTGTAACTTGTTTGATCGAATTTCTGGACTGCATTGCGTTAAATAATGACGCGCCGTACTCGAAAAGTATTTTTCATTAGTAAATAACGTCAAAATAACGAAGTAACATTAATGCAATCGAAAAAATGGGTCACTTTACTATTTATGAAAGATAATGATGAGAAATAATTTTAAGAATTGAAGTACATCATTTCGTTATATCGAAACTTTAACCTTGTTCTTATTGGATCATAAATGTATATAATTCTTTTTTATGTTATAATTAAAAAAATTTATGCATTATTAAAAATAGCGAGATTGTGGTTAAATTTAAATTTACTAACGCATAAATCTTATAAAACAATATCTCAAGAAAAAATATTTCAAGAAAAAATACGTAAATCTGACATTTCATAATATTACTGCATTTTTTTCTGCTGAAAAATAGTCAGATTTTCATTAATTTCACGTCACAATTTATAGTAAATTTATTTTTTAAAAATTTTTTTACAGATGCCGTTACGAAGTCGGCAATGTTCTTTTTTGTGGCAACGTCGCTGCTAGTGATTGCGGAGGTCTGCTATTTCGCGGCTCATATCACGCGGCCAAAACCTAGAATATGCGTCTTTGTTGCCGGCGTTGTTTTCATAATATCGGGTAAAACAAAAAATCATAATAACAATAGTATTAAACTTTCCAGTTGAAAGAGAAAAGGAGAAAAGCACAAAAATTTGTATTCCAACTGATACAGTTGCAAATGTACACTAACAAAAAAACATGTAGTGAAAATTATGTTTCCAAGCTGACCGAACTTCAGGTCAAACGAAAAGTTTGCTCGTCGAGAATAAATCACCTGACGGGAAGTAACTGCACTGTAACAACATTAAAAAATAACGACGCCCCTCGTATTAAATCCCGTGAGAATTTCGTATTAAATATAACCACGATAATTCAGTCGGGCGGGCGAATGTACGGTTACTATCCACAGCGTAAAAATTGCTGAATAAAATTCAAAAATTTATGCCCAGTCAAGTAACATTAACATTGTGGCTTTTCACTTGTACAAATTAATTAACATCTATTTTCGTCGCCCTATTTTCTTAAATAGTCCATATATATCTATTTATTTATTAAAATTTATATATATTTATTTCATAAATGATATATAAATTTGTATAATTTGCACTTGTTTAGCATTGCCTAAATAATGTTATTTTCTAAATCTAATTTTCTATTTTTGCTATAGGTTTATTGATGTTAGTCGGAATGGTTATGTACATATCTGTATTCAAAGCCGAAGTCGGTAGCAAATTGCGACCAAGATCATCATTTCAGGTAAGCAAGCGAGATAAAAAAATTTGCTAACATTTGACCTGAAATTTTGCTTTCCGAATGTGTCAAAACTAATGAAAGCTTGATCATTTCAAGGGACCGCTCTTCACCTACAGATACGGTTTCTCTTTTCTACTGTACGTCAGTGGTTTTGTCACCACGGAAGTCGCCGGCACTTCCGCAGTGTTTCTTTATATATCTTGGCACCAGCGGGAACTGGTGCGTGAAAATTCATCTCGCAAAAGTTACACGGTTGGTGTCGCTTCGCATAGATGTTATTATAATTATATATTACTTTTCGTCGTTTCATTCATTAACAACTTTTAATTTGTCAACTGACTTTTCAGTGTATGAACTTTGTTGTATTCAAATACGTGTATTAGAATCGCTGTCATTCAAACTATTCATCAACGTTAGAAATCTTTTTTAAATTTTGTGCATAAAGATTAAACAAAATGAATTACAAATATATTTTTGAGAATTAAATAACTAAAGTGGTCCATTGTTTATCATACGTTAATTTCATGAATAGAAGTAAAAAAGATTAAAAACATTAGTACATTGAAAACATTTAAAACATTTGTTGCACAGAGTAATGACCTTAAAAATATTCTACTCAAACTTGTGAAACAATGTTGAAAAAATGTCATAAAAATGTGCTTCATGTTTTCATAAAAACATTTATGCAAGAAGTGATTGAAATTGCTTCAAAATTTTTTGCAACTGATGCCATTTTTTATCAAACTATTTTTTACTGGCATAAATTTTCTCATGAGAAAAATGTATGACAATGTTTAAATAATGTATAAGATTATAAAGTTTCTTTGAAGCTTTTTATCGTATTTCAAAAATGTTCTTATCCAATATAAATATACTTTCTTATTTTTTTTAATCATTTGCAACAGGTTTTGAAAGCAAAGTAGACCGTAACAATATTTTCCCTAATGCTACTGTATAAAACATAATCAAACATTTTACGCAGGGTGTTTATCATCTCGAAAACCATGTTTCGCATGCATTACATACGAATCATGGCCATGGAACTTTTCTCTGCGAGAGGCATCAAAAGAGATATTTCTTTGGAAGAGATTCTGTGGATCAGGTGGATTTCGACGAATTTCTTCCACCGCCTCCGAGTATGGATAGTTACGAATATTCCGGACATCTCACTCGGGATCTCACAACACAAACGGTAAGAAAAACGACCATATGTAACAGCACTTAGTCTCAGTCTCAACAGTCTTAGCTAACTCGCTCGTTAAATCCTTAATTCTCACATTCAAGTCCTTAATGCTCTCGAGATAAGGACACTAAAGCTGAATTTACGTTGAATTTTGAAATTTAAAAACAGCACTGAGATCATTAAAAATGCATTGTACTACAAAATAATACGGGAAAAAGGGAAAACGGTTGATAATTTGAAATTACACATAATTATGGAAATGATGTAGCTATATTGAAAAATAGTTGATATTAATGAAACATTCAAATGAGCCTACGTTCTGTTAATGTAAATCAGTAATGAATAAAATTTGGACTAAAAGTTAATGAGAATAAATGCTAATTGAAAACAAATGAAATTTAATTTGTGAATATACATTTTTCAATTGAATTATAGATGATAGAATTAATGAAATTGTGACTGACAAAGTATAAATTATTAATGCGCATTTCAATATATACACTTTGAAATGAATTTAAATTTTAAAAATCAACCAAATGAACATTTTTGAACTAATTTTATAATTTAACATTTATTTTGCATTCACATTAAACATTACATCATTACACGGAATTTACTTTGTTCATTTATACAAACATTCATTTTATTTTAAACCAAAAAAATAATCACGGCTTTTCCGAATAAACCGCATTAATCTTCGCTAATTTGTTTACGGATAATTGACCGATTATGTATGCAAATGAGGAGTGAAGCCGCCATACATTCAACGCAAGTTGTAATTTATATCGTTATTTATCTGTGACAGTAAATCAAACAGATAGTCGTGTTTAACTTTCTGGAACCTTATGTAACCCAAGGGCAATTTCAAGGGTGCTTGAATTCAGTACGGGAATTTCAAATACGGACAGGTTTAATGAAAGACGTTCTTCAGTGAAAACTAGCGCCATTTAACTGTACATCATACAGCAAAAAGCTGCAAAATTTAATCAGTGAATGAATAAGTTTCGCTCGATATCCGAAACCATCTTTTTCCAATATCTTATACATATGTATGAACTATCTTCGTCTCTTTCTGTCTCTTGTGACAATACAATATTATTTTGCAGTAAATAAAGAAGCAATGCAAGTTCTGAAACACTCACCACTTAAGTGCAACGTCAAGCTTTTATGCTCCATTTTTCAATTGTTCTCTTCATTTAACTTTCAGTATCTAAATCGAAACGAGTTTCCCAATTATTCACAGTATGAAAGGATAATAATCTGCTTTGATACAATTGAGTTATTAAATCATTAAAATCAAATGTTATAAATATATATCCATATTTTACTTGTATTAAAAGACAGAGCATATAATTATTAAACTACTCTTTATGAATAAATTATATTTCTTCAAAAAGTGTATTATTTTTTCATATAAAGAATGATAAAAAGCAAACTGTATGCATATACTTTTTCCGCGTGAAAAGTTACACATTTAGAACTAGCAAAAAAGCGGACTTTTTCACATTAATCACTAGTTTATTATACTATAATGTAAGAGTTAACTTGCAACTTAGTCCTCCTGCTTTTAGTACAAAAAATTACTGTTTTTCATTCACATTAAATGAACGTCAAAAGAACTCTCTTTACAATAAAAAAAGTGGTATGTATTAGTTTCAAAAGTCCATTTGTTTGAAAGCAAAAATCGTTCCAATCCAGTCGCTTCCAAAATAGAAGACAATGCCTCATATTTCAGCGGGAAATTGTTTTTCCGCTTAAAAAATTGCTTAAGTTTCAAAGAATTTTGCTACTCATTTTAAAACTTGATTTTCTACAAATCAATATTTAACGTCTTTCGTTATATAGTGAGAAAATTGCTCCGTAAAAGGTGAATTTCCAAAAAATAAAACACTTCTCTCCTTTAAAATGTAATAATCATTCGGTTTCACTAGATTTACTGTTAAATCAAAAACAATGTTCTGTCAATGTGTAATGTATTCGTAGACAAACCGATAGAACTGAAATAGAATTCAATTATTCAACAAAACGAGCTCATACAAATTCATGCGCGGTCAAATATTTTACCATTGTTCGTAAAAAATCCCTCTCGTCTCGTCTAAAAAGGGGGAAAACTGAAGCAGAAAAAAACAATCACAATCGGATAACATAAACCGATGAGCCCCGTGCGATAGAAACACAATGAAACGATTTGTGTATTGGAGTCAACAATATTTTAACGACGCATAAGAAGGAAAAAGCTTTTCATGATTGCACAGCGAACTTAACATGAATATTGATTGCGTTTATATGGTGTTCAAATTTCTTGAGTGGCTGTTGGAAACTTGAGTTTTCGGCTCAAATTGTAATTTCCAGGTCAGTACGACCGCAGATGTATTGCAAGAGGAGTACAGCCCGAATGTTCAACGTGAGTTCGTGACCTTTGACCTCGAAGAACCATTGCCACCTTTGTCCATCGCCGGCGGCAGAGGCAGCGAATGGACGCTGGAAACTCTCAGGAGAACGACTCCTGTCTGATACAACGTCAGGTAACGATTTTTTTTTGCTCTCAAACATATGACTATTGACATTCCTGTTTCGTTCCATCGATTGCATCTTTTGTTTTCATATTCCCTCGCGCACTTTTGCTACTCAACTGGAAAGAATTATTTTCTTGGCACCTACTACGGGACATTTCGTTCCCTTCATCTTATGCGAGTACTTTCTTGTGACCATTTTCTTACCCTTTTTCATTTTCTGCATTTTATATTCTTTTTCTATCTTCATTTCTTTTATTTTTTTTCCTTTTTTTATTCTAGTCGTCTTTACTGACTTATATATTTTTTTTTCTTTTGCACATCTTCTATCCTTTACTCTCAAATGCAAGCGGACTTTTTTATTTGATTACGGTTGATGCAAATATTGAATTAGGATTAGGATATACTTTATTCAATTTTGCACCGACGGAATGCAATTTAGTTGTATTTTAGATTCGACAAGTTTTCACGACGAATGCAAGATCTCGCGAAAATTGATTTATAGGCGGAAAAATTAAAGGAACACTCAATTGCAGTTGGGTAGAACTGACTGAAAATGTATTTGATTGGAAGATCTTTTTTCAAAAGAAATGCATATGAAAAAGTCGCTTTTTCATTCGTTTTTTTTTTCTTGTTTACTAAAATGAAAACGACGATATTTGTTGTATAATAAGTTGATGAAAAATACGCAGATTAACTTGCAGTATTTTTTATTTTCTTCATGTTTTTTAGATACATTCAGTGGAATCGTGATAAGCAAAATTATTTTGTACGGCTCCCTTGTAACGGATATTTCCCACCATTACAACCCTCAGTTTCGCCTCGGGTGTAAACTTCGTTCCAGAAAAAAATTTACGATTTTATCTTCCTTGGTACAATATATACTAAATATATATGTTTATTTGAAAAACAAATTATTTATCTTATTTTTTCATAAAAATACGCTTATTTAAAAATATTAAAACAATATATTATTTCAGTTATGAAGAACATGATATTGCAACGAAAAATAAATCATTCTCGTTATGTAAATTAATCCCGATATTTTTTTACTTTTAATTACAAACAAACCGAAATTATAAAATAATTATATTGAATTATTTA
Organism: Gryon sp. ZL-2020; assembly: GCA_022817425.1. NCBI lineage: Eukaryota > Metazoa > Arthropoda > Insecta > Hymenoptera > Scelionidae > Gryon > Gryon sp. ZL-2020. Next base: position 19,173 of record JABFPJ010000148.1, on the reverse strand, counting down.
CACATTAAATTGAGAATATTCCGCAATTACCTACTTTGATTTAATAATTTACCTTGATTCTGATGCATTAATAAAATATTTACAATTTAATGAACAATTTTATATAAACGCATAAAAAAATAATTTTACAATACAACTAAGTTGTATAAATTGTTGCATTTGAACAAATTTTAACGTAAATTGTGAAAAAGCAAGAAAAAAAGAGTACATTTAATTCGATAGTGAATTAAATTTGTCACTTCCTGATATCACTTCACAGTCAGCTTGAAAGCTTGCGAGATAACTCAAAATTAATTCCTCGACACGAGATTTCGCGAGTTTAACATTAATTGCAGCAAATATTGCGATCAGAATTGTAAAGTGCGGCACACTGTAAGCTGTAATTGCGACGCTTTTAACAATAAAAACAGGAACAAAAAAGAATGAATAAAGAAAGGCACGAAATACGAGAGCATTTCAGCAATAACGATTGTCTGAACAGCCGCATGCTGTTACTACTGAATATGTTTTCCGTTTGCAAGTTCTGTCCTTCTCGGAACCAACTTCTCTTTTTCTTTTACTCTTCCTCCGTCCCTCTTGCTGTCTTTCTGTCTTCCTTATTTCCTCTTGTGCTACTTGTATATTACACACTCAAATAACAACAAATAATAGTAACTGCAAAAATCTCAAGGATCATTGAAATTGTGCTCCCCGACCGAAATATGAAGACTGTACTTGTTATGCAAAAAAATATATAGACAAAAAAGGAAGAGAGTAAATGATTAAAAAAAATGCCGACTTGTAAAAAATCAGATTTGTCGTATAATTATCCATGCACTTGTTATTGCAAATAGAATTCAAGTACGATAATTATAATTCTACGGGTTAAATGAATTTCATCACAATCAAGAGTGAATGGAATTTATTTTTAATGCTGAACTGATGAGAAGTTTTATTTTCATCTGCCTCCAAATTAACTCCTTTTCTCAAGTCTTGTTCGTCAGATAATATCAATGAATGAAATTAAAAAAAGTGTAAACTGTTAATTCTATCTGATAAACATACTAATTTTTTTCTTTTCAATTAATAATACATGTTCATATACATAACTTCAATTACAACATAGCATCTTTTGTATAACATATTACATAAGTTAACTCTCTAACCGCGGTGATACCCGAAAGCGTATTGTTTTGAATAAACTTTCAAGTATCACCACATTTAGAGGGTTAATTTACACGGTTTCTTAGAGAAGAAAATCATAAGTATGTATTTATATTCTTGTTCAAATAAACTTAAATGCAATGTTTGAGTTGTATAAACATCTTTGATTTATCAAACGAGTGTTTATAAAGTACTTGTGAATTTGTAAGCTTGCAGCATAAAGTAACCATATATTCAAATCAACGCAACACGAAGTAAAGATAATATTAGAGATAAGTTTTGATGAGAGCACAACAAACATCTTGTTAGTTAAAGTGGCTGTCAATTTTAAACTATCGATTAGTTATTACTTGGGAAACGTGCTAAAGTTTTATATTTGCATATATAATTTTTTATATTTACAGCCCATAGTAATATGATCGATAATTAATATTTTATTGTTGTTTTTTATTGTTACACATTAATGACAATTTTACTGAAATAACTAAAAATATTAATTTTCTCATGCATTTTGAAAGTAAACAATAAAATAATAAAAAATATGAGATGATTAGACGAAGAAATTCATATTTACTAATATCAACAGGACACGTTCAATATTTACCCGAAAACGATATAATTTTGCATATTTGAGGTACTATCTTCACTCCTCAAATTTATCTTGTATCCGAGTGCTTACTTGGTATAGAAAACGTTTCCATTTGTGCATCTTAACTTTAGAGTGTTTGTCTTATCCGTTATATTTGCTGAAGATATTTTCACTATAGAGATATTCAATAAATAAGAAAACTCATGAGGATTACGGTCCTTTCTGTATTTGTGACGAAAAACATTCAATGCTAAATTTAAAAGGAATGTATCTTTAGCATAATTAAATCTTCTTTTTTATAAAACAAAATTGAATAATATTATTGATAATATATTAATTATTACTTCAAAATTAATTAGTTTAAATAATTAAATAATTTTAACAGGTTTTGTTTATCATACTTATTTTAGTTATTCGAACAAAAGGTTTCTTTTATATGATTTAATATACTTTTTATATATTTTATAAATTTTGGTAAAGCAACCGTTTATTTTTTGCATAGGATTAAAGAGAACGTAACATAAATACAATGGAAGGAATTAAAGGATTAAACAGTTGCGTAAATTCGTTTGATTTCATATACAAAATCTCGAAAAATAAATCACTATTTTATACTAGCGTATTATTTTTGTGTTTTCACGAAAACAGTTTTATAATAACAACTTCATTAACTGAATAATATTTATTTACATTGATGGAAATAAAATATAAGTCATTACTATAGTTTTAACTTTTCTTTTGCAGATACGCGCGGTTGGTGCAAAGTTTTGAAAGCGACACAAGTGATGATCAAAGTGAAAGCGAAGATACAAAGAAGGATAATACCAGGGAATGTCAGGATTCCGAATTGAAAGACAGTCAAGTTGCTTGAAACTAATATTTTTAAGATTTACGTCAAACCAAATACAGCGACGAAGAAATAGACGAGACAGCGAAGTTTGTTTCGCTCGTTCTTAGATGTCTTGACAAATTATAACAATCATTTTTACTGCGTTTCATCTCGCAGACAAGATTTCCAGTTTGCGAACGAATCGAAAACAGGAATATAATAACAAATATATAAACATACTCTCTGTTTTAAAAAACGCATACTTCTTGCGAAGTAATGATCCATTTGTAAAATTTTTTAACTATAATTCGACCAAGTCAAAGAGTCAAAAATATATAATAAAATTAAGAAAATTGTACAATGTTGATAATGAAAATATTGCTCATCTCCTTTTTATAAACATATATATACTTATCGGGAAAAAATTATTTGTACAGCCATTTGTTGAAGAATGTTATTGTTAAAATAACATTCTCCAATGTTAAAATTAATTAATAATGAATTAATAAATTAATCGTTTTAGAATAAATAAATTGCTTTTGATATATCTCGACTATTTATAAAAAATATTGTAAATAATCCGTACTGAAGAAATAGTTATTTATAAAGTTGAAATAAAATAGTAATTTTGACGTAAAATGACATTTTTTAGGAAGAATTATTCGAATTAAATGATCTCTTCAGAAACATATATATAGTGACGTTAAATTAACGTTTATAAAGTGTTAAAATAAATGTCCAATGAGCGTATTTATATTAAAATTATAAGACAAAATGAGAAAAATGACAAGCGATTCCGCTTTGTAAACAATATTATTAACAATTAAATACATGCGTTAATGCATGTATTTATAATTAAGGTTTTTTAAGTAAAGAAAAGTTTTTCTTATCTCTTTTGTCTTCGTTGTTCAATAGGTTATTATTACCAGACTGTGTTAAGAGGATGTCAAATACCGACATTACCGACATTGCAGATTTCTAAATTAAAATTACTTGGAGCACATTTAATTTATTTCAAAGTAACTCGTCAATTTTTTCACTTTTTTTACACAACTTTATCGAAGAAATATTTAATTTAGATTAAATTTAAACGAGTAAAATTACAAGCCGTTTTCGAAGTGAGAAAAAAACGAATTGCAATTTTTTGTTTACACGTGTTAATTTTAATCAAATGTTTTTATATGAAAATAATCTCCCATTTACAAAGAATTGGTGGGTAGTTTTTATTTATTAAAATGATATATAATCGAATTTTTATTACAAAAGACACTAACTCCGTGGCAGCAGACCTGTGACATCCTTTTAATGTCTGGAATTTCTCCATATGTTCACCAAGGGTCAATTTTATAAATTGAATGTTCTTTTACAAAATTAAAGGTCATATTTATACTCTATGTAAAATACATAAATATATTTGAATTCCTTCAAGTACACCAAATAATTTAGGTCAGAAAACATTTGCAAAAAAGGAACTGAATAATAAAACATTTCGAAATAAAAACATTTTCCAAAAAGGGTCAGATTATTTAGCAGGTATTCAATTAACTTTTTTTGAAACTCGTTTTATTGTTTTATTGTTCGTTGTGTTATGCATTCTTTGTTAAGAGCTCGTACATAATAGTAGTGATAATTGCGTTGACGAAATCAATTATCGTGAGCATTAAAACATTATAAGTTATGTTTGTATTCATAAAAGTTATTTCGCGAGTGTTGAAGTGCAGATAAAGTAAAAAAGAGGGAGTACGGAATAATTTGAAAGCATGAGTGAGTACTAAATTTTAAAATTTGATAAAAAACAAGAATAAAACTATAATGGGTTCACTTATAATTGTAGTATAACAAAATTCCTTACTATGGAAGTATGGTACTGTTACTAATATTGTATGATAACATATCATACATAGGTTAAAATGCAATATATTTTATAAGCATTGTATTCTTACTCTGATAGCTACATTTTTGGTTTAAGAAAGAGGTGAAATTAGAAAAACGGATTCTTGATCTTTCTTTCCGTTCAAAAAGTGCAATAAATACACAGGAATTTTGAAGTTGTAAAAATATATTTCCAAATAATTTGTATTAATACTCCAATTTTATGTGTAAATAATAATAAAAATAATTTTGATCTTTTAATTGCCAAAATATTGCCAAGTTTCCTTTTGGTGTTCTTAAAGAAATTCAAATGTATAAACAATAATTTAGTATAAGGTATTTTAATAAATCTTATTGAAATTGTTTACAAAGTTCTTATCGCTTTGTAGCTCTGTAAAGTATCCATGTTTGAAGTTTCAAAAAATGTTTAACTCATTAAGCTATAAATATATTCTTTCGCCAAATGCCAAATCAATAACAAAGACTGCCCACTTATTGCAACTTCACAAATATTAATTTTAAATATAGACAAATTATTGCTATTACTCTTCCTCGATCGAAATCTTTATAGCTTAAAGAGTTATCAGAAAATAAAAATGGTTGAATTTACCAATATGTTGCCACAGGAATTAAAAAATTTTATATTTCAATAACTAAGGTACTTCATATGTGAAACCGAATTTTATATAAACACTTTGCTGTAATAATTTGTACATTTAAATAAATAATGCATAATTCGTAAAAAACAAAATTGTTAAAAAATAGCTCTTGCTTATAAAAGAGCTTCTGCCAATAAGTGTCCATCTACTTTATATACGTATATTGCTACAAATGAAAGTTTACTGTTAAATTGTTCCTTTGTAAATTTCAAGAGTAATAGACTAAATGTCTTTCTCTTGAATTATCGTGACAAATAGGCAAAACAACTCATACAAAAAACCAGCCACAGATTTTCCTTTGTAAAAATGTACATTGAGCTTAATAAGAAGTATTTTATAAGAAATATTTATATAGCGTCAGTAAGAGCCATCGTATTTCGTGTTTTCGTGACCATTTATTGAGCGTGATTTTGTACAGTACTTTTGAGAATGTATTATGTGTATGAAAACAAGAAGCAAAGACACAAAAAAAACTAAGAAAAATTTGAAGTTCACTTTTAGAATACACGCAGCCAAAGAGATGAGGAAAAAATAATCACATACAATTATAAAAATGTTTCCCATATATATTTATTTTGTAATTACTATATTTCTATTTCACATAATTGTTTGTATAGTTTGAAAAATGGAAGAATATAGATTTTATATAGTTTACAGAATTTTTACGCTTTTGGTTAAAAACTAGTCACAATATTTCTTGCGAAGACGTGTGTATACATCAAATTTCTCTAAAAATTGTTAAGAAATGTAGAGACATAAATTTTCGTAAGATTCGGTTGTAAGAAATCATAAAATATGCTATATGTAAATGTACAGACAAATCTTTGCTTTGCAAAACACTGAGATAATTTCTTTCGTCGAATAACGCTTCTTATTCATATTTCGTATAGCATTATATTTAATATAATTTAATAGTAATACAGATTATATTACAGTACTATTTCGTGTTAAAAACATGTATTTGAATGTTTTACATGCTTATAAAATGTTGGTACAAATTTCCTGGAGGAAAAAGTTAAGTGTATATGAACTGTATAAGCTTAACTTATTTGTCCATTCTAATACAAATATAATGTGAAACATCAGATTTTGAATTTTTTAAAAATGAATTAATTTGGCCTGATAAGGCAAAGATTTAGCTGTACGTTATGAATTTCGCAGGCTTTTGTTGACTTTAAGGATATGTTTCACCATATTGAATACAATAAAAAATATAAGATCAATCATATTTTCAATACAAATAATACGGTCATTAAAAATACATTGATCCCCGTTTTTTACATTATTTTTATTATCAGTTTCGTGCAAGTTTAGTGTACGTTCGAAGGAACTTGATGCCTATATTTTATTTTGTACCTTAAGGAGAGAAGTGCTTTTATTTGATATTTAGTTATTTGTTCTTTTCTGGATCGTAATGCATGAATGTTACAACCCACAGTTACAATACAACCCGCTATTGGAAAGCGAAATATATTCGGGCATAAACCTAACGATGAAACTTTATTTCTTTCCTTTTTTCGCGGCGAATGTCGTGCAACTTTTATTTCATCGTATGTGTAAATAACACCATCTTGACATCCCTCAATTGAAACACTATGCGTATTCAGAGCTTAGAAAATATTTACAACTGACAAAATACATTCAACTTGAATTTCAAATTTCTTGTACAAATAATAATGTCGAAAAAGTTCGCAATCTTTAGAAATATAATATACAGTTTTAATATAACATGTAACGCTATAAAATTGCTCTTTTGTTCATTTTGTACATATCATTTTTTTTGTCTTTTATAATTTATATAATCGAAAACTTAATAATAAATAAAGAATATTATAAATTTTGTATGACTACATTGATTCAATGCAATATTTGCGATATTGTATATTAAACGATACTGTTTCAAATACATTTAATTAACATTTAATAAGTATGATAAAAATGACTAGAATATGAGAATTATTATTAAGTATAAGACTTAAGAAAAGTTAAATTATGTCAGTCCATTTTTATTTGGTTTAATATGAGATAGTGCATTCATTATTTCTTTAATAGAATTCGATTAAACATTGTAAGTGAAAAAATAAGTTTAAACGAATGTCTGTATTCTATTTTATAAGACAAAATCAACCTCTTCTAATGAGGTGTCAGGTTTACAAATATTGTTAGTGAGATTAAAAGATTTATTCATTAAAGTCAATAATTGATTTAAATGGGAAAAACATTTCAGTAGAGGAACTAGTGGCTTTAATATAAAGTTTAATTGTTGATTCAGAAATATGATGTACAAATTTTCATGTATTTAAAGTAAACTTCATATATATAATTTTGTAAATTACATCATCTATTAAATAGCTAATTTATATATTCAAAATGAATGTTATACAATTTAATATACATTCATTGCAATAGATGTTTAGGGATTTGTTTCATGCAATATTTTATAATTAATTTGTATATATTTGATACTTGTTTAATTATTTTTATTGCATATTTCAATTATGTAATAAAGTTATTAAGCTAATAATTTAAGATTTTCGATGGTAAGTTCTGACTTTATATATTTATATAGTAAAAACAAATTTGAGAATAATATCTATATCTTTTGTTATTGTATATTTAAATTTTATAGAGTAATAAGTATTCTGAAAGCGTTGAGTATAAAATTACAAGTTGTACTTTTCTTCCAGATTAAGAATATCTTAAAGTAGAAATATTATGTAACTTGTATAATATATAATCGATGTTCTTCTGTAAGATTTGTTTAAATTGTTAATACTTTATTCGACTTTTAAAGATTTGTAATTTCTATTCAGGACTTACACGTAAATTATGCATATGCATATACACCAAGAGAAATTTTAGTTTAAGTAACATGAATTCATATAAATTCTACAAAATTCATGTCGTTTTAGCATTACTCTTCTCCCTGTGTAATTATCTTATATCTGTTATTACATTAGAAAGAATGCAGTAAAGATTTATATGTTAATTATATTTTGATAAAAGTCTAATTATCTTAATAAATATTCTCAAGTTTGATTATAATTTGTTACTTTATTATAACTTCAATATACTATAGTATTTATTTATTCTTTGTTTAGAAAAGTTCATAATAGAAGAATCTGATGTTATATGAATATTGAATGAACTACCGTCTATCATTTATAAATACATAAAAATTTGTACATACGATATTACTTATTAAGATTCTATCAAAGTACGATCAGTTTTGTAGAATTGATTATATTAATTTGTATTAGAAAAACTTGGACCATTGTATATCTCATAAAAATACAATAGTTAATTTTACATCCAATCATTTTTGTCGTTTATTATTGAATAATGTAAGTTTTATATAAATAATGAGAGTAGTATATATGAAAAGTTCGAAAGATTAATCTACAATATTATTTATCTCAGGACAATCAATAACTCACAAAAATAATATCAACTAAACAAATAAAACCATCTTAAATACTGCTTTAACGTAATTACAATAAAAACTTCAATTTCTATGAATTCCTCAGATAAAGTCAAATTTGTCGTAAAAAAAGTTTTTTTAGTTAATAATCTGATTGTGTAAATATATTTACATTGCAACATAATGTTTTTATGAACTTATACAGATAGAATGATTTTATAAATTAATGATACTTAATTTTTGCATAAATATGATCATATCGAAGGCGAAAAATTCATTAACAAGTTAGAAAAGTCATTCCTGTTGACTCTACGGGTTTGCCTTTTTTCCACTTTCTTGTTTTCGTTTTTCTAATTTTTTTCAAACGAAGTTATTTTCCTCTTATTCTCCTTCTTTTTTTTCTGGTGCAATTCATCGGAAATGTTCATTAACGACCTATTATGGTGGGTTCGTCTGCCATTGCAATTTCCTCCGTTGGCGCTTTATCGCGTTTTCGTTTCCTCGAGAAAAGCATAAATGCACAACCTGCCAACAAATTGAACAAGAACACCAGCCATGCTAAAATTAAAGAAAAATCGTAGCTCATCTCTGCACCCTCAGGAAACGTTTCGAACACATTTTTACTTTCAAACTCCACGGATGAAAGGAGAACTTGAATAACCACCATAGTGCAAGCCGCTGAAATGTGAATAGCGAGTTAATAAAATGATTAATTTTACGACTAACTTTTATATGTTATAATGTTAAAACAAAAATAAATCGTATGTCGTCGTACGTTTAAATGAAATTAAAGAACAAATTAGCAAAAGAATTTAATTTCATTATTATTTTCATCACTTTATTAAAAGGATTCTTTCCCTTTTTACACAACTTTTTTGTTCTTTTCGTATTTTTGTTCTGTTTGCAAATAAGTTGTCAGACAAAGATTCATTGTGAAATTGTCGTAAATATTCACCTGTAATAAAATGAATACCTCCGGCAAGCCGTTTGAACATGTAACGAGGATTGCGAAAAGTGTAAATGGAAAAACAGAAACCCATTATCATTATGAAAATACTTATTATGGCAAACGATACTTGTGTTCTGGAATAATCTGAAAAATAAACATTGTATTATTACTTTCTGTATTATCAAAAGTTTTCACTGTATTCCATTCATTGAAGTTAAAATCATATTTAAAAAAATATAAAAGATGTTATAACATTTAATGTTGTATATAACAATATAAGCAATGGAAATTAAATAAGGGATATTTACGAAAATGCATTAATGAAACACAAAAAGTGGACATTCAAATTAGTTGCGAGACAAATTGAACGAATAATGAAGTATAATGTAATGACGATAACTGAAAATAGAGTAACTCACGTCATGCATAATAGAAACTGAAATATAACACATGTGTTACTGTGTAATTGTTTATTTTTATATAAAAATGCATCTAATTTCATAATGTAAGCAGTTTTTCCAATGCGCGAATTGACGATTGATCTTTCTTAATGATTATTAAACGTAAACATACATCAAACGAATTTGATTAATGTTTATTGTAAACTCGATACACATGTACATCAATACACGTAATTTATTTTCGATATAAATGTCAATACTTAATCTTTATAACTTAAATTCAATCTTTAATCTAACGAGAAGCACCTGTTGGGTGTTATCCAAAAAATTAAAGTTCAAGTATTTCAACAACTATATTTCATCATAATATGAGGATATACGTTGACACATAGCAAAAATATTTCAATTTTTTATCTTTATATCATAATATCATTCAGCAATGAAAGCAACTTAAATTAAGCATTCAATTGTTTCTAATTCAAATAATTCTTTTATTTAATTAATCATGAACCCTTCATTCTTTAGTGCTTATTATTTTTATCAAATAATTAAACAAATTATATACACAATATTAAAACAATTTTTTATCTCTATATTATTAAATATTGTATTATTCTGAATCTCAAAGTAATATTAATGTTTAAATTGTCAGAATTGTTTAAGGTACTTTAACATTCTATCGAATCAATTATTTCGTAAATTATTATAAGGGAGATTCAGGTTTTTATTTTAAAAATGTTAACGCTCATTATTTTTCATTATTAAAGTAAAATATCAAGAACAACATTCTCCGCTAGCGTGTAACTTGATTATTTTCGTTCATATTAGATTGCATGTAATATATTTCAAACCGCATTTGATCTTAATTTAAGTTACCGTATTAATAAATTCTCAAAAATTCATTCTTATTTTAGTAGATCAATAAATCATTTTTATTCTATTTTTCATGTTTTTATCAAATAATACATACATATGTGCTTAAAAAAGACTACATGTGTGAAAATATAAAGGTCTTCAGACGTGACTCTATATTTAATAAGCTCTGAGATGAATAAATGATTTTTGTAGTTCTTGTGTCTAGTGAAAATTTCACGCTACTTTTATACATGTGTTTACATGTACGACACAATAATAAATTCAATGAAAAATAAAACTGAGTTATGAACAGTACTTCAAACGCTAATTCCTTTTTTCTCACATCAGTCAGCTTTATTAATGAATATCACATAACAAATAAAAGCGTGACAGATGATTAATTTCTCGATAAAAAAATCATTTTTATTTTGCACACATAAATATATCATACATCAAAAAATATAAGAGTTTATATTTTTTATGAATAGGCAATCAAAATATAGTTTTATTATATTAAACGATTATTTTTGTTATGATTATTTGAATCAACTTGGAATTTTATTTATTTTTTTCAATTTTAATTTTAAAATTGATTAGCTTAAAGTTAAACATAATATAAAACATTTGTTTAAGCAAAGTAATTTCTAACAATTGTTATTCAATACGTAGAAGCATTTATTATTGTATTATTTAATTTGAAACTTACTGAGCACGGTTTTATTTAATCCTGGATCTTGTTTTAGCTTCACGTCAGTTGGAAACATATCTAAATATTTGCATTCGCCTGTAAAACAAAAGTGCATATTATAGTACAACTTTATCGTAAAACCTAACTCAATTATTCAAAATATTGATAAGAAAATGTTTCTGTATTTTCTTTTATTAAAACATACTGCGATTTTTCTTCATCTACGTTTTCAAAGAAAAGTATATTTTATTTATTAAATTATAAATGCATTTTATACAAAATATATTATTTTCAATAATTTTCTTTCAAGTTGCATAATTTTACGTTTTAATTCTTAAAATACTGAATTATCTCACTTAATGTAAAGTGAAAATTTCAGATAGAAAATAGCTACAAAGCTAAGAATTTTGCGAATATTGTTGTTTAACGAAACAAAACCGCTAAAACTCAATCATAACTTTACATTTTCGTATTTGGAGCATGTTGTTTAGAGTTCATAAAATGACTTAAATAAACGATTTTGTTTAGATTATGTAATTGAAAGACATAACTACATGTTCGTCTGCAATATTTTTGCTTCGGTGGCATTGCGGAGTTCAAGCCGAAAAATACGATTCCTTGTCATTTATTATCTCTTGTGGATAATAAAAGACCAGAACACTTAAGAATAGCAAAGTATGTGTGCTTTTTTATGCCACTTTTACTATAAAACTTTCAACCAATGGCTATTCTTATAATAACCACTTGAAGATAACATTCAATTGATGTAAAAGAAATTGTTTTTGTTTAAACATACAACATATATAAATAGAATTTTAAACATGTTTTTGTTTCTTATGAATCCTTGAATTTGAATAAACAAATTAAATTAATTGATTTTTTAAATATAGTTTGAAATATGTAAAATTATATTCGACTGGTAAAAATCCGGTTATAAAAAGATTTCATTATTGCCGCTTCGTCATCAAACAAATGATCAAACGTGAGTAAAAGTGAACTTTCCTAGATCTGCAATACCCACAAACATTTCCCACCTCTAAGATAAGCACAGTCTGAGTTTCTCGTTTATTTTTGGCTAAGCATTTATTTTATTCGGCTATTTAATGTTCGTACCATCGTTACGTTGTCTAAATGTTTCATTACTAACAATTGCATACAATAATCATTCGATTTTTCACAAATGTTTTGTCATTTATAGTAAAAATCTAAAAAAAACAATGTCATTGAATTTTAATTAATTTGTAAACAACTTGATAAACAAGCATGAAAAAGTAAAGTAAAAATAAATTGAATTAAGCGAAATTGTTATGTTAACTAAATTTGGCAGAGTTTCAATTTGCATTCAATTTTTGACTTTGATTTTTGTAATTTAAATGCAATAAAATTAATTTCAGAATTATATTTCATTTTTTATTTTAGTTATAGTTTAAACTTCATTATTTTTTTAGATTTAACCAAATAAAATTATTTAATTCTTTATTTATTTTCAATTGATAGGTAATTATTTAATTTAAACATAAAGAAACATTAAAAATCATTTCACGCGATAAAAAGAAAAAGTCAGAGACATGTGATTGCAAGTGTTAGGTGATTTTGAAACACATTTGTAACATGAAACTTGGGAGGTGGAGATATTGCCGTGCCAAAAATCTCATACAAGTATCATTTTTCGTTTTGAGAAAGTATCATTCTTTTTGTGTCACACAAATAATCTTTCAGATTCGTCTTCCTCGGAAATAAATATTTATATTAACATTTATAATGAAAAACTACTTTATTACTTAAACAAAGTAAGTGAACCAAATTAATGATTTCAGGATATATTGTTATTATTAATTTTTTTTTTGATCTGATGTATTTATTTATGATAATTGAAAGGACATCCGAAATCAATTGAAAGCAATTTCCGCATGCATTATTAATTATCTCAGAACGATTGGATCGAATTAATTTCATTTGACTCGTATTGTGAAATTCAAACCAATTTGCAATCGATTTTGTCGTGAAAAACGTGTGTGTATTCAAACACGAAATTTAGTAATTACAGTCAATAACATTCAAAGTACTACTTTTTCCTCATTCTTTTATATTCTCCGTTTTTAATGTAATCGTTTATAAGTTTATATTAGATGGGTGTTTTTTGTTTCCTTTGTTAAGCATTTCTTAAGTTCATAAAAATCCAAATGATTACTTTGTACAGTAACCGATTTAGTAGTTATTTTCGTCCTTACGACTGACGTCAGACTTTTGTTGAGTTAATTTAATTTAAGCGTCGATAAATAATCAAATACATCTTTAAGGTGATTCATATGAGAAGAAATCCCACTCTGGGATTTTTGCGAATCGCTAAAACGTGTTTACGTTAAAATATCTGGCTTTTTCTATTATTTTCACTGGTTTAAATTAATCAATTCCATTTGTTAGTACTTTATCCATACAGCGTAGAGTTTAATCGCAATATTGTAAATTAAATTTTAGTTATAATGTTCCATTTTATTTCTGTAATAATAAAAATAAATATCATGGATGTTATTCGAAATATTTTGTTTATTTCGCTAATGTAGGTCATGTTTCTTTCGCACACTGTTAAAAAATGTTTAAACATCAACTTTATTTTGAGTTGAATAAATCATATATTAGTTAAATTAACTAAAATCCGTTTAATTCAACTGATAGTCGAGTTGATTTAACTCGATGTAACTTGATATTACTTTTCATTTTTAACAGTGCAATTTCATTGCAATTATGTGGCGTATTCGGAAATTAACAATATTTTATATTAATAAAGGACGCATTTATGTGGGTTGAATTGTCTGTCCTTTATTAATATAAAATATTGTTACTTTCCGAATACGCCAATGAACTTATGCATACATTAAATATTACATTTTATGTCATCATTCACGAAAAACATTTATTTTGTATCAATATATTTTAAGATAAACATTTTCATTCTTTTGTATACAAAAATAAAGCTGGCTAATTTTGGCCTTAAGTTGAATGTCTGGTTAATATTACCAGAATATCAGTTATAATGATTTGAGCTATAATTCTGGTAATATTAACTAACTTTTTTTATTTGTTAAAAAAACACAGATCAATGGCTTACATAAAATTATGCTTTTCTGAAAACCAATGCTGCCATAAATACGATAATGCATAATTTTTTTCTTCCTCAGAAAGTTTTCTTTATAACAGAAGTATAAATTATCTTGTTTACGTTGTTATATGCTTCTATAAAAAAAGTTATTCAGTGTATTTTAAGACTTTTGTTTTCTTCTTTTTAGGAAATGATGTAAGCATTTGAACACATAAACATTTAACGTTTAAAATCGAAACTTTTTAAACTTTTATCACTTTTAGTTATTGTTCTTATCTCTTTCTTTAATTAGAAACTAGTAATTTAGTTAATTATAACTTACTATATGGAACTAAGTTTGTAGAATTAGGCCCAGATGGTAAAATCCCAGTTATACAACCACGCCATAGTCCCATATGCTTATACAAGAGTCTTCTCCCAGCTTTTCCAGCATCTCCCAAGGGCAAGCCTCGCTCACTTGGAGATTGAATAGTAATCCAGTGATCGGTTCCAATAGCAATTGCCCAAATACACACTGAAAGACCCACGAGAATTGTGCATCCCAATAAAATTCGCCTCTCAAAAACAACCTGCAAATGAATTTCCTTTTTAACTTAAACAGTAAATTCTTTTATAACTTCTTTAATCGCGGTGTTAAATATTCCATTTCAGATGAATTTTTAACGCAAACAAATTTAATTTTTATACCAAAAAATGTGCAATTTCAATTATACGATAGAAATGTACATTTTATGCGTTAATAAACAATTTAACAAGTTAATTGGAATTGAAGAACTGATACAGCCCTTTTTAAGACTTGTTATTTGCTAAGGCTACATTAATACTTTTTTACTTTTTACGTACATACTTTTTTTTACTTTATTTTTATTTATATTTATTTTTATTTATACCTTGCATAACATTTAAATAAACGAATCAGAAAAATTAATCTGTCATTGAAAAAATAATATTCAAATAAAATGTATAATCCTTGTTATACAAGCTTTAAGCATAAAATGTATGATTATAAGAATGCAATAATGAAATGCAATATTGTCAATATATTTTGCTTTACATAATTTTAGCTATGTTTCACACTTTACACGAGTTATCTTGTAAATTCAGAGTAATAAAACTCAGAATTTTAATTTTGTTTTTTAATTAAATTAATTAAAATTTCGTAACTTTAGATAAAACTATTATTCAAACTTTATTAATAAGTAAGATAAAAATTAATTGGAGTATAAAGTAATATTTCAATTTCCATTTTATTATTAGAAGAATAAAAGCTCGTTGTTATTGCTATAAAGAAACGTAATATACTTCGCGTAACATTACACTTTTCATAATTTAAAAAAGAACGATTCTTGAAGTTAAAAATAAATTATAATGTCATTGCTTCTTTGAATAGTGTTATTTTGTCTCTAAATTGTTAGACTTTAATTTAAATTTATATGATACATACATTAAAAAAATGTTAAAATGAACAAATAAAAAATGCAACAAGTATAGTTAATTAAGCCATCATTTATATTAAAGAATAATGGTACTTGAATTAATAATTGTAGATCTATTATTAAACCCCAATACGTCCGTTGTTTAAGTGGAAAATGTATTACTACATATACAAACAGAATTTATTACTAGCTATTGTTATATTATATGATATGACCATAACCCATATCAAATATGTAATATGTAAACTTTTGTCATAAATCCATACATTGCTTTTGGTATTGTAAATATTATTCAGCAGAAGGAAGAAATATCTAGATTTATATAATTTATATTTTAATTATTGTCTAAATAAAGTATATGTAATTTATTATTGATTAAACGGTAAAAATGTGTACATTTTAGAATTACACTGATTTTTTCAAATCTGTAATAGACAATTTATAATAAGACGTTCTTTATATAATAAGCTCCTACTTATTATATTATACTTATTGCCGCTTTCATATATATTAGATATATAATCGTCTATACTTTGTCTTTATTTGCAAGTTCAAATACTTATATTTGATATATATTTTGGATATATATGAAATATAGTTTATATATATAATTGGATATATTTTCATTCAAAGGAGAGTGCAATTCAAAATTATTTCTTTGAATGTACAAAAATGTTAAAAATAACTATGTTATATATTTGATGTGTTAAATTTCATCATATTAAATAAGATTTATTATTTAGAATAGAGCTTTCTCTTGTGAACATATTTATTAATGCAAAATTTGCTTACGTACTTTAAACAATTTTGTTTTCGATGTTATTATTATTTCTCTTAAATAACGTTGACAAAGTAATAGTTTCACCTCGTAGATATTTTCCACAAGGAACTACGTAGAAATGTTATAATCTTGATTATGTTGAAAATAATATATATATGTGTATGTGTAATAATGTAATGTATATATGGAATTCGCATTTAAATTTCACCTAAATTATTATTATTTTAGATAAAAAATGTTGATCATTTAATTTTTATTAATCAAATTTATTAAATAATTAATTAAAATACATATAGTTAATTAAGTCTCAAAAAAATCTTTAAAAAGATTGCAGAAATATAATTTGTTATAATAGATAAATTTAGTTTGATAATTTTTTCCCTGATTGTACAAGTACAGAAAGAACATAAATGATAGTGTCAGGTAGTTAAAGCGACAATCATTTAGCATTCTGCAATCAGCATTCATGAAGACATCGAATCTGATTAATGAATGTCTCATTTTCTGATAAACTGGCTGTAAAAACAATTACAATTGTCAGGAGGCACGGCATAATCAACACAATTTCATTTTCTTTTAATGAGCTTTCAGCATTTGTGAGAGTTATACAAAAGTAACAAAATCAATACGTAAACGGAGAAAAATTTCAAGCTAAAATAAGGTAGCTATATTCCATGCTTTTTTGACATACTATAGTATATAAATATAAATTTATGCTTTTACAGAATACTGGACGCTATACTTTACTTGCGGAAAGTTTACGTTGTTCCAATATAAACCGTATGCAAATTTCGGTTTCATATAGTAAGTAAATATTTATGTAAAAGATCTCTTTAATTTTCTTTATATATATTAAATATTCTTTATATTATATTATATATATACTCCTTAAACATTATTATTCAACTATTTTTTTAACATGAACATTTCGATACATCTAAAAAAGAGGTATTTCAATTTATTTGTGAAAAAGTTACATTTTGAAATGCACAATTGAAAATTATTTGTATAAGTTTGAAATGTAACCTTTTTTATAAATAAGTGACTTTTTTTAATAAATGGTATTTTAATAATATCATCAAAACTTTGCAATCAATTATTTTCATTTACATAATTATATTTTTTAAATTAAATATAATATTGTAAAATAAATATGTAATGTAACATTACAGACAGTGCTTAATATTAGCCGTTAATATATTCGTCATTATTTGCCTTGTATTTTAGCAGTATGATTTGATATGAATTATATCCATTAATTCGTCTAATAATTTAGATACAT
The DNA here is from genome assembly GCA_022817425.1 of Gryon sp. ZL-2020. Lineage (NCBI taxonomy): Eukaryota > Metazoa > Arthropoda > Insecta > Hymenoptera > Scelionidae > Gryon > Gryon sp. ZL-2020. The sequence goes on along the minus strand of JABFPJ010000148.1, from coordinate 1,168 downwards.
TAATGCTATAAAATTATACCTAACATTTAATTTGTTTATATTTTATTCCTGTATAACTGATAATTATAATAAATATAAATTCCTGATATTTGATAATAATTAATCATATTTATTGTTAATAATTCGTTTAAAGCCTTATTTAAATATGGATCAAATTTAATCGCATTTGTGTTAGTTGATTTCATGTTCCATATGAACATAAATAAGTTAATTAAGAATACATATTCGCAAATGCATAATTAATACAAATCTATAAATGTATGGATCAATGTTAAATTCTATATAATTTAAAGTTCTTTAACTTTATAAGTTAATCAATTTTACAAGTATATAATTCAAGCTCTATTATTACTGCTTACTTACACATAAGTTAAATAACTTTGTGTTCTTTTTTTGTTAAACTTAATTAATTTATGCCAAAATATATATGAACTTTATAATTAACAATATTATAATATAAAACTTTACTCCGCATTGTTGATATTTGCAAAACTATTTCAATTTAGTTACGTGTTATATTTAATTAGTTCGTTTAATTAATAAATTAATAAACAATAATTATGTAGTTGAAAATAAATTAATATATTTCCCAAGCAAGAATTTGACCGGGCAAACTTATGAAAATGCAAGGGCCTTGGCTGGGCTTTACAGGGCAAACCATAGAAGGGTGCCACACAAAAACCTTGCTGGGGCCTGTAATGGCTAATATAAAGCAAACCTTGCCAGGGATGCCATACTATAGCCCTGCAAGGCCCTGCTCAGATTTTCTTAAGGCATTCCAGGTAAAGGATGCCACACAAAAGTCAACATGGGGACCCTGCAAGGTTAACATAAGGCATGCCCGCCATGGGCTGCCATGTAAAAATAAACATATGGCCCTCATCGTGCTTTTTCCATGGCAAGCCCTTGTCATTATTGCTAAAATTTGACGGGCTTACCATGTAGGGATACATGGTATAGGGATACATACATGTAGACCACAAGGTATACGTAAGGCATCCCCGAAAGGGTTTACCATATACAAAATCAACTACGCGCCACGCGAGGTTAATATTAGGCATGCCAGCCATGGGCTGCCATGTAAAAATAAACATATGGCCCTCATCGTGTTTTTTCCATGGCAGGCCCTTGTCATTATTGCTAAAATTTGACGGGATCACCATGTAGG
>JABFPJ010000147.1:0-58579 GCA_022817425.1 Gryon sp. ZL-2020 | reverse complement strand
TTTTGACGTATTCGAAAGACATTCCTCAGATGGATTTGATGTAATTATAAGCATAAATTCAAAATTAAGCTACATATTGAAAAAATACAAAAAATGGAGTTACCTGTTTTTGCCTTTTAGCCACAGAAATATTATATTTAAAAAAATTGCTGAATAACTTTGTGATGTTGTCAATAAATAAATAAAAATTTTCGTGCAAATAGAAACTATTGATAAACTGTGGAAAATTTTTCAAGATTATCAAAACCAGGTTATCTCACAAGAAAAGTAAAAAAATAGTGAAAGAATAAATTTCATGACTGGATATATAAGAATAAGACATTTACATTTTTTTAAGTATTACATCGACAATTTTGTACTTTAATATGACAAACCTTTTAAATAATCTATATAAATCTTACTTTAAGTTTTGACAACAAATTAACAACTTTGGACTTGTAATTGTAAATTACAAGATGACAAAGTTAGGCAGGTGCAAAGGTCAATAATTATACTCAAACTTCGAAAGTTTTAACCGGAAACATTTTATACTTTTGTCAGCAAAACTTTTAATTACTCGACGACTATCGTAGCCTAATTGAGGACAGATCTCTTTCAGTTAGATGAACTAATTTCGACAAATATAGCGGTTCTACGAAACGCAATCTCAAATGATTTAGGCGACACGCGCTGATTATTGTGGACTCATCAAAATTTACGGCATATTTTCGTGAATCATAGTTTCCTCGTTTATCAGAACTTCTAAAGTATTGATAATAATCAGAGATAAAATTAAAAAAAGAGACTTTTGTATGATGTACTATTGTAAATGCAGCGTGACTGCGCTGATAGATCGTCGTAATTTTTGGATTATTTCTGCTGTGCATAATTAGAATGTCAGTGACATGCTCGATCGCAAAAAGACAGAATGGCAGACTGCCATGTGCGCGGGAGCGCACGATGGATCTGTCGGATTGGACCCTTAATTATTTTTGGCACCATACGACCGTCTTAGAAACTACTTAGACGAATGCGTTATCTTATTATGACAACTTTAGTCACACAACTGATCGTTTATAACCGACCACGTCAGACATTTGCTTCTCATTCGCTATTATTCTTCTATCCAAATTGCATTTGATTTAATACAAAATAAACTTTACACTGTTAATTTAAGTTTGTGTTTTATAAAAGTCGACTCAAGTAACATTAAGATAAAATAAAATATACACTAAATATATATAAAAATGTTTTTGAAATTACATGCTAAATAGAAGTGCAATACAAATTATTGTAACTTCTAATAAAAATTGCTATACCATTTATGAATCTGAGGAGAACTCGATATCGATGAAGAAAATTATTATATTTTATGAAAAAAAGTAGTTCATGGTATAGTAAAAAATTGTATACGATTATCACGGGATTTAATAGAAACTATAATGTAGCATAACAATTTTTACTATACCATATTATATTTTTTATTTTATTTTATAATTTTTTTACATTGATATCGAGTTGTCCTCAGATTCATATATGATATAGTAATTTTTTTTAGACTTATTGAGCTTACGATTTTTTTGTTTTCAGTGTCTACTAAATCTGACAAATTTTTTTTATTCGTTGAAAAAAAATTGACCTTAACTTCGAACGCGTTGGGAAATACCGTCGGAAAAGCGATTGCTGCCTTAGTGAATTACAGATGCAAATAAAAGACCTTGGTTGTTGCCAAGATTGAACGGATCGGATCTTGGACAAACTTCCTGCTGCTTATTAAGCTGTTAATACTTGCTCAAACAGCAAGTACTCACTTCAGCGACGTTAATTACCGCTCAATAGATGATATCTTCTTTTTTATCCGCCTATCTAAATTTAAGCGATATTTAAGCAGGTGAATATTTCTCTCGGGTACAGAATTAGCTTGCAGCTTATTAAAAGCCTTCATTCAGAAGTTGTGAAAGAGAACTTCGGTACACCATTACAGTCATATTCCAAGCTTCGCTGTTTTTCCGTATTTCCAAGAAGGTTTTGTTATTGATTGGAAAATGGAATTACACGTCATTAATTAGCTCGCAGAAATCCGATATCAATAAGATGGTTTACCTGCAAATTTGTTCCGAACTATGATGCTTATCTGTTTTGCATGTCGATGTCAGATAAAGAGAATTGCTTATAAGCCAATTCGCAAACTCAGATATACGCAAATTCACTTTTTTTCTTTTTATTTTCATCTCTTTAACAAACCTTATGGTTTTCAAACTGATTAATTTAATTATCTACTTTATCTCAATTTATTTTCCAATCAATTAATTTTTCATTTGTTTTTATTATTTTCACTTTCTCAAATTTGAGCTTCGATTACACTTCCAATGTAACAAACATTATCATTTGAAAAAGTAACATGAAAGTTGGTTTGACATGTGCAATTGTCCGTTTTTCAGTAAATAAACGTTCCAATGAAAAAATAACTATTAATAACTCCCACTTGGGATGAATCTATCCGCGTGTGACGATAACAGAATCTCAGCTTCGGCAAGCCAATCTTATCGACCACTTGTGTCCAAAACGGACCAAAATTGCATCCCTCCCGCACTTCAAGTGCGCCACTCGACCAACCAACCAGTCCCGGATCCTTTTCCATCTCGGCCTCTCAAGCGCCATAGATCGTTCGCTCATTCACGCGCGATCTTTCGCTCCAAACTAATCTCCTCGAGAACGCTTCTTGTCGCTCACTTCTTTCATGTTTTCTCCGCCCTCTTAAACTTTCTCTTTCTCTGTCCTTTTATTTATGTTCGTCTCTGTTCTTTGACCGTAATAACTCGATCCTTTTCTATAACCAACTTGACTTCTCTTCGCGATGCACGCATTGCACCCGGATGAATGCATCCGAGGGTCTTTCATAGCCAAACTCCCTCTTTAATTAACCAATGTTATTCGGATCGAGTTTATTGCTCTAAGATAACCCCGATGAGACCACCCACCCGTTCTTATCGCGGGATTCCTCTCTATGCGCACCAACTAGTAACTAACGAGTTGGCGTCGTCGACCACTTAAACCACAGTCAACTTTTTTTTTTCCTTAACTCCTCGCAGAATCTGACTTTGACACCTCGTGAATTTCAATAATATCAAGAACCAAGGCGATTTACAATTTGTTGACCTTTGCGAGAGAAAATCTCTCGCAAGAGTTTTAAGCGTTTTGCTTTCTTTTGTGCGATTATACAAAACTAAGGATATTATGAAATTATATGGACTATTTCATATTCCGCATTCTAGAAATACATCAAAGGGATAATATAAATTTATTTATAATGTTTGTTAAGCATAAATTGTACATTATTTTTGATTAAATTTAATTTAATTAAAATCAGACGTTATACAAATATCGTCAAACAAACAATTATGTTTATACTAATTTAATGCTGTTTAAATCGTTGTGCTTTTATAATAAATTTCAAAAGCTGAATGAAAAATTAATTAGCTTTGTTCTATTGTTTGACAAAATTATTCAATTGACGTTATTAATTTTCTTGCAGTTTTAATTAATGATAAAGTATACTTAATTTGTTATAACATTGATTCTAAAATATAATGGAAATTTATACATAAAGTCAAATGGGATGAAAAGAGGGATTTTTTCCTTTTCTATATGCTTCTTTATGATGATTACAATCTGTACCAGCATCGGGGTATCAATTTATTTGTAATGACGTAACAGACTCTTTGAAAAAACTTATAAAAGAATCAAATTCAGTCATTAAAAAAATAATTTCATGATTGAATAATATATATAAAGAGAAATATATTACGTTGAAAATTTTTCTGTTTTCAATTATAAAAACATAACAAACAAGTCAAAATTTTGTCACGTTTATTGATTTCATCACGTTTCTGCTTTTTCTTTTATTCCTCATTTTTACTGCGATTTGATGATGGCAAAGACTGATGACACTTTACTTTGACGTTGACAATAATTAGGTACAAGTAGCTCGAGTGTTGAGATCTAAGGGATACTTAATAATTATATAAGATTAAGCGAACTTACCAAATGAAGTTCGATTTTTATTTTATTCAATATAATTATTGTGAAGGTCTCCTTCGGATAAATTTTAAAACAAAGTAATAGTGCTTTTTCCATTTACTTCAAGAACAAATTTCATATCTACTACAAAAACGAAGGTGGGCAGTGGCGCTTTGAATTTAACAAATTTAATAATACTTTCTTGTTTGTAAAAATTAAAGATAAAATAATAACTTCATACTTTATATTATTAATTATACCTTCACTAGCTTCCCCTATAAAAAATGAATTAAGTACTTGAAAATGATATCATAATAACTGAAAACTTAAACTTAACAATGGCATGAATCATTATTAACGGTTTCATGCAAAAAACATAAAACTGACTTTATAAGTGAGAAAATATCTTAATCGTTTAAATGGAAAAACAGTGCAGCGTGCACGCGATGGCGTGATACAGGAAATTGTATTCCGTAGAATTTGAACACGAGTCATTTTATTTTAGTGCTAAAACGTGTGTGAGACAAAATCATGCTTTACAAAGCAGGCAGATCCCTACCGATCTGCGGGGACACTCTCGTGGGTGCACAGCACATTTCGCTTAATGTTGTGCGAAAATCTAAGCACGTATAGGGCTATATCGAAAGATCGGCGATTTATTTTATCGGTTGCAATATGAGCATCTAAAATTCGCACTTAATATCGACCTTTTTTTATACAGAAGCAATGAAAAGTTGGCGATGTAATCGTTTTACTTTATGGCCAATCTTTGTGGTACTTTGTTTCATTGAGTATTTATTTTTTCCTTTGCGAAAATTTTGTATATTTATTCTTATATTTAAAAATAATTATGTAGATGAACAATTTTGATAATTAATCTGAATTACAAAATAATTAGTTGTTTTTTTATAAAATAATATTAAATTTAAATAAATCATTGTATCTTCATATAAGATTAACTGACAATTCGATAATATTTAGTTAAATAAGTTATTTTGTCTGTTGTAACTGAGTTAATCTGCAAGGTTCATTAATTTTCTTGGTTTTGTCTCAATATCGTCACTTTACTTGGTCTTCCTAATTACTTCAGATTATTAAGTTTTATTGCAATCTTGTTAGTTTCCTTCTTTTACGAATCAAATTATTTTCCTCGTTTTTGATAATATCGTTGTGCAAAGTATTTTTGCTGTTAATGTAACTACCTTGTCGAAAACAAAATTATATTACTTGATCTTTCAAGAATAATGCTTCCAAAGTTCATTTTCGGTATACATTTTTTATACATTTTCTTCGACGTTATAGTTTCAATATTTCTTGTACTTTCTCATACTATAAATATTTATAATTTTTTTCATGTAACAATACTACGTTTGTAATTTATATTCATAAAAAGTGAATAGAATTAACAAAAACTGATGGGATTTTAATTAATATTTACATAAAAAACAGTTTTTCGTTTACTGATTTCGTACGAACACATTTCAAATATTGAATATTTCTATAAATTTTTTATTATATTCAACAGTATTACACATAACGAATTTGATCGATTGGATGAATTCGGGTGTCTATAATTATTTCAGCTCAATTCTTTCCACGCAAATGTTGTTGAGCAAATTGCGACGTTCAATATCAATCAATGTTATTTCATATCCAAAATTTGTTCTACATAAAGCGCCTCCATTTTAATCATTTTTGTCGCTACGCCACTGTTACGTGTACATGAAAATGATTTGTGTCAGACATATTTATTAACGATTGCAGGGGACGGCTGTGTAAATCGATGCGCGCATAAAGCAATCAACAATGTTGTAAAACAGAGGTGGAAAAAAACGAGAAAAATATAGTTGAGGGTCGAACACAGAGGAAAAAAATGCAACGCATGTGACACTCAGGGGGAGACACGGGGTTTAAGCGTTTCTGCGAACAAAAAAGAAATAACGACTCAAAAATATTAACTGCGCGGCGTTACACGTGTGCGTCGTGTTGTGGATAAAATTGACGCCGTTATCGCGCATTTAATCGTGAAGGCCCTGCGACTGAAGTGTCAGCGTTTGTGTATACAAATGGCGCCCAACGTGGGGCCACAAACCCCATCATTAATGATATTTTTTCCCTTTGTTTCCTCTCTCTTTTCCCCCTTTTTTTTTTATCTCGATATCACAAAATCGCCTATAATACATATTACAACACGCAAAATTACAAATGTCGTGGATAATTTCTTGTCATGTATGAGTCTGTTTATCAGTCTTCATTACATCTTCAATTTCTATGACAGGCGCCAGTTAATGACACAACTGTTATCATTTTAATTAATCGATGACATACTTTTTGATGATTTTTTGCTCTGGTTTATTGAATGATTTGACAATTTGTTGGGAATATTTTTCAGGAAATGAAAGTTGATCATTTATGAAATATAATTTTGTTACGTTGTTTAAATTTTCATATTGACTTTTGTCTCATCTGTTTATTATATATATACAAGACTCGACAAATCTGCGCAATAAGTTGCTGCGCAGATGAGAAACCCTGATAAACGTGAGTGTTGTTAAATATTGATATTTAATCATATAATAACTATCTATTCTTGAAATTCAAACAAAAACCAAAATATTAATATTAAACAAGCAATACGATTAAACGCTATTTTCTCTCTCAACTAACTTTGATCAGTCACAATACGCAGATGTTTGTGTATGTGTACGATGAATCCAGATTAATTGAAATTTGAAGACGTTTTAAACAGCTGAAATGTATTTATTTTTTAAAATATTAATTCAAACAAAAAAGTATTTGAACGAAATAAATGGAAACTCTTATTAAATTCAATCATTTTTCAAAAATCGTTTATTGTTTGTGCCATTAGATCCTGGAATGAGCTACCTGACTTTATAAAACAAGCCGAGTCACTTTCGATTTTTAAATGTCGCCTTATGCGTTATCTGTTATTTAAACAAAATTGTGTACCCCCATGAAATTGTATTCTTTTCCTGCCAAACGGGATTTCCCGAGGCGTAATATGTAATAATAAATAAATAAAAAAAATAAAAAAATAAATAATTTTGTCATTTTTTAAAAATATTAATTCTAAAAATAGTAGATATGTTCAAGCTAATAATTTCAAAAATGTAAGGAAACAAACTGTATGAAGTGTTTGATAAAATATACAAATGTTTGTCTGATTACATTTGATCAAATTAAAGCTAATAAATCGCCGCTTAAATATGCTACAATTAAATTTTCTGCCAAAACAAATCGATAATTTGTTAAACATGTAAGTTAATTCATCATAAAATGTGAAATCTTTCGAGGAATAATGTTTTAAGCACGACTAATATTGTTGTTAACTCGATTTACCGATTTCGTTGGTTTGCTTACACCAATTACGTTTAGCGTTTCTCTGTACGACTGCCAAGATAATTTGGAGCACAGCCTCAGTTTTATCAATTTTATTAGTTTACCTTGCATCGCTAAGAAAGCCTTTAATTTAATGTTATATTTTTTTTTTGAATTTTGCAGCTTCTTATATGTTTAATGATTTATACAAATTCATTCAAAATTTATTTATAATTTAAACATTAAAATAGTACATTTAAATTAAATAAAATCAAATGTTGAGATTTCTTTAAAAGCTATCAAAAGATTACCGAAGAAAAATGAAAAAAAGTTGACGACTGAACATTTAATATTTATATTCATATATTTTTGTTTTTCGCTTTTGATTTATGTCATATATGAACTCATTTTTAAATCAAATATATTTCTATTTATGATGTTTTTATTTGACAAATGTCTGAAATTGAATTGAATTACGAGTCTTTTGTTTTGTCCATCACGTGATATAATTGAGTTATGTCGTATGCGCAACGTTATAAACGTCCGATGTATGGTCTGAGAGAGAGTCGTGATCGTGGCAAATCGTACAATTCACAAAATCGGGAGTGCGCTGCGTTGCGGTGAAGTTAATTTCAAACGAATCCAAATTCGGCTCTAAAAGAGCGCATAACAATAACCATTTGATTTGCGACGACCCACATTTACCTTTGAACCGCGCTTATACGTGTGACGGTTAACCGCGTCGTTACCCCACGGATTGTCACTCGAACGCTAATACCCTTCCAAAAATTCAATTTATGATAATTACGTTTCTTGTGCCCGAATAATTTAGACATGGCATGCAAAGTTTGACATTACTTCATCAAAAGTTGTAACTGCCATAAGGGTTATGATGAATTCAGAAGAGCTTAATTCCTTGATTTGTTTGACTGAATTCATGTAAAAGCAGTTAAATAAATTATTTCTTTTTATTAAATTCATCACTTTAATTAACCATTTTAATGATATATTTAAATTATTGATTAAAATATTGAAAATGTTGGATTAACTTTTTGTATTGAACAGTGTCAGTTACATATACTGCGAGGAGTTAATTAAAACGCAGTATATTGATTTTGAAAACTACATGAAAGAGACAAAATCAACAACGATTAAATGGAATTTTCATTTCATGCATGTTTTTCTTGTAACATTTATGTAATTAAGCTTCAAAAATTTGATTTTTGACTGATTTTAATTGAATAACCTGAATTTTTCATTTTTACATCATAGTCGGTGCAACAATTAGCTTGAGGTGTAATTTTCATGAAATGCAAACACAAATGAACTGCAATAAAAGGTATCTTTCATGTGTGATTGTATTTCAATACACACATATATAACCTATGGTAGAAGGTGTGCAGTGAAAGGGATAAAAGTTACTAGGGTTGAGCGACAAGCGGGGGCGGGTGGAGAGATAAGGGTGGTCTGTCGTCCGATTCTATTCAGCTGGCATGCGACATTAAACGACGTTCCGACATTTCTGGGCTCTCCAACTTTCGTCTCTCGTAAATACGTAATTTGGCGGAATCCTCGTCGGGGGCCGCAAAGTTGCATCTCTGTCTTTTGCTCTCTCCGGGTTGAGGCTTGAGGTCCCGCGGGATTTTCTCCATCCGACTGCAAAATGCGTAGCGCGTATCACGCGCGATATTCGTTCCGCAAATTTCACATCGAGGGAAGAAGAGAAGAACACGTTGCATGATTTGCGACGCGCGCGCGAGCGACTCGTTGTGAAAAAGGGCCGCCACACAAAAGGAATTTCGTTTGTCTTTTCCACTCGTGACGTCTGTCTTGTTTGCAGACGCCGCGAAATGAAGATATCAGACACGCTGTTGTTCCCTTGCTTTTCAGATATGAGCCAGACGAGGTTCCGATTTCGAATCAAGTTTTTATTACAAATATGATTTGTATGTGATCATTTTTAAAATGTAAATGACATAACATTTTTTAATAAACAAAAAGTTAAAAATCAGATATTTCATTTTAATTAATCATTATTTATCGAAAGCAATTATTTTTTGTGTTTCTCGTTCTATCAATAATATTTTTAAAGAAATTGCACATTATTTTAAATTGACTTCTATGAAACATGCTTCGTTTCAAATTCTATGAAGAGTTAATTGGAAACATGTTTGTCGTAAATAATATAATTTTGATTAAACAATACAATGTTTTTTATTGGACATGAGAATATCAATCAACCAAAATAATGCATACCAAGAATGTGTATCGTATTCACTTTGTGCAGAAAAGCTCGTTTGAAAATTCGTAGAAAAGCGGTAAAATTTCAATATTCTGTGTTTCATTGTTTTACACATACAATATCTGAAAACTGAATATATGAGAAGAAATAAACTCCAGTTGATTTATATCTGTCATTTAAATGTTATATCTGTACAAACAGATACCTTGTATGCGTCACATCGTCTCTACACTAAGCCTAGTGCCAATATTGAAGAAAGGCATATGTTCACACATTTTGAAGGGGATAGGTTTTTATTTAGATTTGTATTACAGTACAATATATATATATATATAATGCATCTTTTTAAATAATATAAATATATTTTGTTACAAAATTAATTTATTATTTATATGCAAATTTTAAATATGATATTTGCGTAATTAAATATACTAAATTATATGTTAATTAATTTAAGTTAATTAACGTTATATATTAATATAATTAATAAGAAGTAATTTTTTTTAATTAATTTGTATTTAATCTAAAATCTATATATATCGTTGGATTAACCTACATAGTTACATAATTCGGTTAAGTGTTGAACTGACTTATTGTTGTTTTACAATAAATTTATTGTTACACATAAATTAATGCAATTTATTTCTCTTGTTACAGGTAAGTTGATTTCCCACATTCGCTACTTGTTGAAGATGTTCCAAACTAGTTGTAAGTAACGTTAAATTAATTTATAGTCAAGTTGGACTTAAATTGCAATTATTATTAAATAATTGCGCTTCATTAAAACTAACATTCTCTGTTTCTCCCTCTCTCTTTCTGTCTCTCTCTCTCGTTCAACTGTATTCTCTTCGTCTCTCGAATAATCACGAACTAGTGAATCACACAGTTTTATTTCAAACACCTTAACTATGCAGAGCCAATTACCGATAAAACATGAAACCGTAATGATTTTACAAATTCTCACCACGAATCACTGAGTTGAATAGAAAACTTTTCGAACTGAAATATTAAATAGTATATTACTCTGCAAGGACTGAACGACAATATGATTACTCACTGGTGGATACTTCGTTTTCGCCTTCATCTCCTGTCGTCAATTTTATATCAGTCATAATAATCCCTGTCTGTTACAATATTTTCTCTGTATAAACGAACAAAAATTAAGATTTTTTAAAAATAAAATAATTTGTTTTTAAGATTATAATGTATACATTTAAATATTGGTGACTAAAGTAAGTAAGCCGTAAGTTTTCATCCGGTATTTTGAATACAAAATATAAATTTTATACCGAAGTAAATAAACGAGTCATATAAAAAGCCGTGCTGTAAAGAATTCCATCGACCTTTTTGTTTCAGCGCTCCGCTATAACGTGACGCGTAAAATTGCACATTCCGTCATGCGGCTTTAAATCACAATGTCATTTTTGTTCCGAAATATGGTCTATTAAGCAATCAAAATGTTCAAAAGGAAAACATTCGGCTACATTTAAAACACTTAAGCATTTTTGCAATTAAAATCAATTTAAATAAAGTGCTTATTTATTATATATGAGGAAACATCTTTTATAAATTACTTTCAATATTTACGGTTTTGCAGTATATTGGTGAACTTTATTCATTCTTATCGAATGTGCATATTTCAAGCATTCAAATATTAACGTCATTTGACTTTAAAGGCAGTAAATTAAATTTCAAGTTATCTTAAAGTAGATATTTTCAGCTTTGAAGTAAAATGTAAAAAATTAGGCTCAATTCCGTGGAAATATTCATGTTAAACAAATACCATTTTATAAACGTTATTTGTTTAATATGAATATTTCAGTAATTATATAAAAAATTGTATTTTTTACATATACTGGAAAATAGAGTTTATAAGAGTTATTATAAACAATTATTATAAACAATAATAGAAATAAAGTTATTTTGCATAAAATTGTGATTATCTCGAATGACAGTTGCATTGTCAATGACACACTGGGATTTAGTGTATAAAAATGGCGCAGCAAAGTTGTTGTATTCACATACCAAATGGTACATCGCCATATACGTTTATTCGTCGGCATAGCCTGTAAACATTTGCGCGCCTACGCGCGTATAAAATCGGAGAAGCTTGCAAATTTATGAAGTATAATGTAGTTTCATTTTCGACGGTGCTCTCTGTGTTATTTCCGTCGTGTTATTTTAACGTTTCATAAGTGCGCTACTATTACGCTATTTTATTTCCTTTAGAAGCGTACCTTTTTGATTGAATTTTCATGCAGAATCGATTTTAATATGATTAGACGTACAGAGAAAGGGGCAACGACTGAGGGGGAGAGAGGCGGGGGGGGGATCCGTATATATTGACAAGAAAATAATATACCACCCAGACTCAATATATTCGAGTTGAACGTTTATGAGCAAACTAAACGATAATTTTTTTTCTTCTTTTTTTTCATAATAATCGAAATCTTCGTGACCGAGTTTATGATTATTCACTTTATGGTTTCGTGTGCTTACCATTTTATTTATGTCTGTATTGTTAATAGTCACTCTGAAAATACCCTCTGACAATTAGTTTGAATGCAGCTTGTGAAATGATTAATGTGCATTGTTAAAGTATATTTTGCATATTTAAAATTCATTATTATTTTAACAAGCTCGAAATTACATTATTCGATGAATAATTTAAAATGATTATCATTGTTATATAACAATTTTAAAACCTATATTTATTTTCTTATGTCATAATTTTTTATACCTTTCTACATTTTATACTTCTCAGTATCTATTTCTTCCGATGACTCTCGATCTCTTACGTCACATTAATTCCTCATCGACCATTTTTTAATAACTTTCTTTTGTCTATTTTCCTATCTACGACGAATTCATCGATCATTTCTCATTATCATCAACCATACGATTTCAAAAACAGAAGACTATTCACAAGCCTTGAATGAACAAAACGTCGTCGTAATAAATTCGTTGCAACAAGGCACCCATTGGAAATCTCGCTTTTTTTTAATAATCGGTGCATAAATTATGAGTACACTCGTATCGGCGTTTCATTCTACGTCATGTCAATTTCATCGTCGTGCGATAAAACCGCGCACACGGATTATCCGTCTGCAAAGATACGCTTTGCTGTACCAGCCATAATCTCTCCCCTTTTTTTGTTTACTTTCTCCGGCCCTTCTGGATTTTTCTCCTTATGTTTTTTTCTCTTTTTTTCCCTATTTTCCGCTTCTTCTTCTTTTTTGTCCGCATTATGACCGATGACAAAAGCTCTCTAGGCGGACTTTTTCGCAATTTTGATCGGACTTGTCTTTCGATATTAGTGTGTCCTTCGTCTATCGAAGTCTGCGTTGACTTTTTTTTTGTATTCTTGTATATATATGCCTTTCGCATGCTCCCTGACCAATCGCGCCAGGCGTTTTAATCTGCGGAACGACGCCGCAATGTATAGGATACACGTCGCGGAAAAACGCGCGCTTTGTCAGGGTTGCAAAATGGTTCGGGGCAAAACGAGACGACCCCCAAACAGAAACTCTCGAGGTTTTAATTTAAGGGCAGTCGTATTCACGGTGGAATTAGCGACGGCAAGGTTATACTTCACAGCCAAACCATGAATTTGGAATTTTTCAATCTTCTCCATTCGACGCGACAAATAATAATCGACGCTGCGTGCTCTGTTTTGTTGTACTTTTCCCCTCTTCAAAAAGCCATCGTTTCAATTTTTACGCAAAGTTGTTGGCATACAAATATCACTGTCATATATGACGACTGTTTGAAGTGGATAAACTGAAAAAACTAGATAATCAAAACAACTATTTAAACAATTCAAGTATCCACTTTTTCAATTTGCTGGACATTATTTTGTTTATAAATAAAGAACAAATGTAGAAAATATTATATTTTAATTTTAAATGTAATAAGCAATTTAGCTTTGTCATATTCAACATGGAAATATTCAATAACCGAGTTGTTGTAAACGACAAGTGAGTTTCTCTCTCGACTTATTAAACTACTACAACACAAAAAAAATGGAGGGCAGAAAAAGAGGCGAACGTTCATAGTCGGCACTTGAGTTTAAGTATGATGTAATAAATTCGTCTTAGGAAGAGATGGCGTTAAAGATATAACTAGTCGCGGGATGAAAGTGCGGGAACGAGAGGACTCGGGTGTGCCGGCGAGGGTACACCAGCCAAGCTCAAGGGTTGCCGGAGACGAATGGGGTAATTACTACGGTATGCTATCAGCACACACCCGGCGCGTGTGTGTGTGCGCTGATAGTACGCTTCACCGGACTTGCTGAGCTTCGCGCATTCTGTACATATAATTCCTTGTTTTGTTGTTTCGTAACATTTTCATTAATTAACATGTTTTAATCTTCGCCTAACTGCAAGTTTTAAATCAAAATATATGTAATGGCGAACGAGAATTTATTAATCGATTGAATAACGATAATAATGAATATATATAAAAAATAATTAATAAAATAATAACTTTTTATAATTTTTGTAAAAGTGTAAAATAATTAAAAGGTTTTACTTGTAACTAATTTTTTAAGTTGAAACAATAACTTTTCAGACGAAAATTGTCTTTCTTATCATTGTTATCAGTAAAAGGAGTTGGAATTGAATTTACAAAACCAGATCGCAGACCGCATGCACGAAATATCATAATGGGCGAAGGTTGTTTCTTTGGGAAGAGTGCAAATATTATTCACCCTTCCAAGCAAGGCGATATACAATTGGCAGTTGAGCGTTGAAGCAAAGTTTTCTAACAGCTGGCGTAATTACATGTCGATCAAGAAGTAACCAGGGAGAGCCAAATGCCCATGACAAGTAACGTCTGGTGAATTTGTTCGCGTAAAACTTTCCCCGGCATTGGCTCACAATAAAATATCAACGTGTATCATAATAATCAAAGAAACTTTCCATGCTTTGCAAACCCCTGGTTTTGCATGCGGAATTGAAAACCCCCGAAAACTTTGTTTTGTCTTTGTTTGTCTTTGTGTTCTTCATTTCATTTTATGTACCAAGGTTGCAAAATATATCGGTAAATATGTTCGGCAAAATGTTCAATGTAAAATTACAATCATAATTCGTTTTTATTAAATAATAACTGTAAAATTAAATAAAAAATAAATAATAATAATCGTTTTATGGAGAAATATGAAAATATACTTTTGGGTGAGATAAAAATGTAATTATTATATGAACAGAAGTAAAATTACAACAGCAAAAATGTCATTTGATTAATAGGAATTATGAGGTATTTCAAGTAGATGCTGGTTTTGGCATTCTAAACTCGGAAGGAGTTTTACCAATCTGGTGCGCTGGAGATCTTCAAAGTTGAATTATTCTGATGCAAACTTTACAGGCGCTTATTGGGAAAACAGGAAGCTGGATGATCCCGTGGATTAAGAGTTATTTAAAAAATGTAATATTTTGTAGATTTATTTGAAAATATAAACGCTCGGGTTAAATAATTTATTGTTCACGATACATTCAAAAGTAAATTGTCATTTTCGTTATAAATTGTATCCCCGTTTTTGCGTTAAAGAAATATATTCAAATATTATTAATATTGAAAAAAGCGACATTTGTGTAAAAAAAACTTTTATTATTTAATTAAGGAAAACTGTTCGTTATAAAAAATATTGCATGAAACGAAAACTTTCAATTGAATCAGTTTTAACAAATAAATGTACTCGAATAATGAGATAACAGCGTTTTACACAGTATTTTCCACTTATTATGTACATAACTTTTTACAATATGTAACGGTGTTGATATAACACGAAAAACAGTTTTTGAACAATACGAGACAAACATGCGTTTTGTAGAAATGAAATGAATTTTTCAGTGAATCTACTACAGTTTAAATATCACACAGAGTATTTCGAACGAATTTTTTAACGTAATTCTGTTGTCTTTTTGAAATTTAAATGACTTTTAACATTTTCACTTTTACAAAGTTCAACAACAATAATGATAATAACATTTTATCATCATTAATTTTTTTTTAATTTTATCTCACTTTTACTCGTAGGTTATACACGAAAGGAATTGACTGATTAAAAATTACTATGAATCTAATTTTGATGAATTTGATGTCGGGCGAATAGCCGCGAGGTTAATGTACGACGGCTTATTAAGAAACAGCGGCAGGTACCGACTTCGAAACTCGGAGAGGGATTTTTTTTATAATGTTAAAATTATTTTACTAAGTCAAAAAGTAAAATTTATTAAATGCATTTACCGTCACAAGTTTACTCGGAAACATAGTAAATTTTAATGAGTTATTTTCTTCCGTGTATTAAAAATTTTCATTAAATATTAAATATTTTTAAAATTTAAATATCAACTAAAATGAAATTTCAGAATTTTAAACCGACTTTTTAAATTCTATTTTGTAACAAAAGTTAACTATTAAAATTTTCACTTGAAATTGTAATTTTAAGTTAAAGAATAATACAAATATATTATATATTAAACCATATTTAATAAGTTCTTTAAAATTTGTTAAAACTTGTATCATGTGTGGTTCTAATTTACAAACTTTAGCATTACGTCAACACCATCATTCACCGGGAACTAATGAAATGATAAAATAAATATATTTCAGTCTTAATTAACGCGATATTTTGGTGAGTTGGGTAATTTTGCGTATTAGAGTTTTCGTTTTGGGGTAACTTTCCCCTTCTACTTTACAAAACTTGCGAGTACGCATGACAAACGCTGACAAGGGGCCGCTTTTGCCTAAGCAGAGGTTAATTTATACGGCAATCAAGTATACGCCGTTTGGCCTTTGTACGTCCCATCTTTTCTCCCCTTTCTCCCCCCAACTCATGATTCTCTCTCTCTCGCTCACGTATTATAGTTCTCGGTCTTCATGGGAACAACTCCGTCGTCGTCGAGACTCTTGTACGTCCCGACGCAACGTCGCGTGGGACTAACGACACCTGGGTCGCGTCTCACATATATAGATATATACCCCAAGTTGAACGCGTACTTATGAATACGATTACGATGAGGTTTATGGACATTGCCGACATTACGTCGCTCCATTTTGCGGTGCCATTCAGTATAATGATTTGTTTTCGTCACCGGCTTTACTCATCCAAATACTAACCCCATTTAATTTTCTAATTGCTCAAGTCATTTGTTTATCCAACATACGATTTGCTTGAGAAGACATTCAAAATTTTTTTACATGTTTGTTCTATGATTTACATGAATTATTATTAAACATTTTACAGAATAAAGGTGTAATAATGGAAAGGAAAAGTAAGGAAATAAAAGCGTAATAATGGAAAGCTTGGAAAAATTAAATTTGTACAATTGTAAAATTAAGTTAAGATACTAAAAGATAAATGTTTTTACTGATTAAAAATGCTTGATGAACCTTTTTCCTCTGGAAATTTAACGTATATTAACAATTCTTTTCTCCAATACTTAATTATTCAGTGTATTTCAAGCATTAAATTGAATATTTGGAAAAAATATATTATTGACTTTTAAATTAATGAATAAATAATTAAATTCCAATACCGAAATAAACAGACGTCACATTGAAGTGATATTAAAAAGAGATTTGATTTCCTTTTTATTAATGATTTATGCTATAATCTAACTTAAAAATAACAAATTAGTTAAAAAATGTTAAGTCAACAAAAGCAACGTGTGAAAATGGAAGTCCAGCTTTAAATAAAAAAAAAAAAAAAACAGTAATGAGACGGGTCACAACACGCATACGATATTTAAATACGAGACAATTTAGCACTCATAACATAACAGTTATGTTAAAATACATAACGATAAAATCGTACGAGCGAATCTGCGCGCACTTATTATCAGAATCCCGTTGGTTTACTTTCTACTTTATAAAAGCCATTCGAATCTTCGTAAATCATTTACAAAGCTGACATAAAAGTTCACAAACAACAGCCCGCGCTCGACAATAATAACTTCAAATGAAAAACGTACGTTGAATTTTCATTGTGGTATCATGAATCGAATTTTGAACAAATAATAAATGCAATTAAATCATATCTGTGTATATGTATATATATATAAATATGTATATACGCGTATGTTCATACAATTTAGTCGGCCAACATAACTCACGTGCGAAGTAATTTGGTTGCACCAATAAAAATCGATTTCATAACTGCGTAATTAACACAATTTGTCGAGAGAGAGAAAAAAATATAACTTGTAATGCGACGTACATTATGCGTCATGTACGCCGCCGATCGACGGATAATTAAAATTTCGCTCAAGTGACATGACGAATAATATATAAAACTCAAACTCTAGAACAATTACACAAATCGCTCGGCTGTCACTCGGAGCCGTTATTTTCTGTGAAAATGAAAACTCTGACGGGCATACCGAAAACGACTGTACTGTTGTTTTAATGTCGATGTACATTATTTTAAATTGTGAAATCGAGCTGAATTAATCAAATGTTAATGTAAAATTCAATTTTATGACAACCTTTAACATGCAATATTTGATATTTCATCATTTACAAAAAATAATAAGTAAAACGTAAAAGCATGAAATATTATATAGGAAATTACTATAAACGTACATTTATTAATTTGAATAAATCATTTAATAATGATATAATTGAAATTAATCACATGAATTAAAATAAGAGACATATTTGTACTTGTAGAATTATTTTTTAAACAAATTTATTACCTTTATTTATATTTTTTTATATTGTTATTTAATATATTATACGATTTATAATTTATCATTTATACATGAAATAAAATTACATATTTCTGAAAAACTTGTATAACGAGACAACGAAACATTTTATAAAACCAAAATTGTTGCAAAAACCTATTTATTGTGAAATAAAGCCAAAATCACATTTGCGCGATAAAAGCTGAACCAGGTGAACAATAGTTTTGAAATAACGACGTTGCAAAAATGCGTACTTTTCGGTAGATAACTCGGCAATAACGGAAATTGATTCAAAATCACGAAATAAAGTATCGTCGAAACTATTACTTGTGACTGTAATTTTGCCAATTGTGTGAACAGGCAACCAAAATTGCATACTAAAAGAACCATAATAAATGAATTCAATTAAATAAATAAATTTCATTCAAGTAAAGGAAGTCACTTTTTTATCTTTCAGGACGTATAATAATATTATGCATTTTTAAAAAAGATATAGATTTTTTAAGAGTAATTTTGAAAACAAAGAGGATTGAATTGTAAAAGTTTACTACTTATATGATTTAAGAATTAATTCCGTTTCATTTATTTTCAAATTATAAGCACATACTGAACGTGTCAGAATATAACACTCAGTTGATAACTTCTGTATTACGATTTTCGTGAAAAAAGAACACTTTGTCGTTTTCTGTGAACGTAAAAAGTCAATCGATTTACACGGCTTCATTGGCAATGCGTCAAAGTTTCAAACTAAACGATGAGCTCAAAGCGTTCTCTATCGGCGATAATTACAAGACAAACACATATACAGACTGTGTAAAACGCACTTTTAACTGTAAAAAAGGGATAAAATGGTATGCAATTTTGTTATTGGATGAATATGAATCAAGAAATTAAAACTCATGAAAAAAACATGTAATACTTCTACACACTTATTATTAATTATGTATGATCGAAATTAGTGTAAATAATTGTAATAAATTTGGAATACTCTGTCAAACTGTTCGAATTTCATTACCCATAATTGATGTTTAATTAGCATAATTTTATAACAAATATAAATTCATCGGTTTTTAACGCCCGAATTCCATTAACATGTTAATAAATGTACATAATTTATAAGCCAAATAAATATAACCACAACCACATTTTTCATATTATAAATAAAGTTAAAAAAATCGTTTGTTTTATTATGTCGGAGCAGAAATAATTAACGATGAACGATAAAAATAGCAATTATTTCATGAATCTTTGGAATTTGGCTGAAACATCGATGTAGAATAATTTAGAGTTACAACCATGCAGCATTACGATTGATTGATTCGAATAAATAATAAATCAAACTACTACACAAGTGTTGATACTAACATAGCGCATTATATCACGCGGACGATAATCATATCGTTATAACAGTCTCTCTGCATGTGCGTGACGCGACGTTTCGTGCGTGCATTCGGGATCAATCTAGTGACTGATTGAAACCGACCTAGACAGCCAGACAAATTAGGTTGCCATTGGAATCGCTATATCAAGGAACTCGCGTGTGCTTGATTTTCACGAAACACTCGGAATAGTAACAGCGAATTCTCGATAACTTTCTGCAGAAATTGTTAACGTACACGAGGCGTTGAGTGAACGCAAACTTGCGACTGTTTGTCACGTTGCTTTTTATGCCAAGTTCGTCTGATGGAATATCATTGAATTGTTTAGTTCGTTTTTGAGTACTTAAGTTTACCGCTATTAATATCGATTATGTAACTTTAGTCTTGAAAATATGTGGATTTTTGAAATTAATTCTGGAATTTGCACAAAGAGACTGTTGAATAATCAGTTGATCTTTAAGTACTGTGTAGTTTTAACTAAATACTAACTAAAAGAAGATTTAATTGAATTTCCTTGATCCGGCATTTTATCCACTGTCTGGGTAATTCAACATTGCATTCATGTTTTCATTTCATTAGTACTTTTCTCGCAACATCGATAAAATAAAAATAAATGATAATGAAATTCGGTAGGGCTTAAACCAATTAAGAAAAAAAGGAAAGGAAAAGAAACAAAGAAGAAGAAGAAGCTAGTTTTAAATCTGCAGAAACTAGGAATTATTTGTAGGAACACGAAGCGAACAAAAGTAAAAGGAAACGAAACACTTATCTGGTTCGGGGAGCGATCCCCGGAATATCAAGTAGATAAAAAGTTGAGTCGACTCGAACCGTCGGGTAGACAACGGCGAAGTAAAGAAGGTGGGAAGGGTCTGAGCAGAAAGTAATTCGACGACGACGACAGGCAAATCTTCATTAATTAACTAATTAATTTCGTATGCATTTATCAGATAACCTCTCAACTTGGTCGAGCCAAACTCTGCAAACGCCTAACGTAGCGCCGGCAGATATATCGGTTTAGTTGGCGGTATGTATGAGTCTCGAAGCCCCGTTCCTCCTATTTACTGCCAACAGTAGCTAACAGCCATTGCATATTGTTGTTGTTGTTTTTGTTGTTACTGTTGCAACACAGAGCCTCCGTTGGATTAGCAGTCCAAACTTCCTGCCCGCACAGTTACTTTGCGTTCGAGTTGTGACATTTTAACACACGAAAACATTACTATTTCAAAAGGGCATTTATGATTAGCTCAAAAACACTGCGTCGGATGTGAGATTAAAACGCGCTGTTGCTATTTGGACGAGTCCCGTGGTTTTGCCACGGAGGAAACGGACATTCTCTGTTTCGTGTTGGATAATTAGATATGATCAACATTGCGAACTTATAAGTAATTAAATACTCGCCCGGCCGGCACACAATTTTCAACATGAAAATTAGACCAACTGCCTTTGCCTTTTAGTTTTACAGCTAATTGTTTGCTTTTTCGTTTTTTATCTCGGAAAGGTAAAATGTAGCCAGACCCGAGTTTTGACGTAATTTATAATTGTCGTTAATGTATTGTTTTGAAACTTGATTTATATATCATTTCATATAATCTACAAACGCATACTCAACATATTGCTTTTGTCGACTAAGAACAATATGAAAATATTTTTAGTCATTTATTTAAATGATTTTTATCTTATACTTGTAATTTTGTTTGTATTTAACCAAAATGTAACAGACTTTCATTATTTTACAGACAAATTATGCAAATAATGTAATGTGAATTTCGAAAGAGTTCAAATAAGTTAGGTTATTGCGTAAATACTTGATGCGACTCTGTGTTGTATTGAACTTTTTTAATGGTCCTTTTTTTTCGTTGAATAAAATACGGAGGAAATTGCGTCAAAAATGCGGAAAAGTGGTTTCATTAAAACTTGACCGATTCACTACGTGCACTCGTTACAAAAGAGTTTAAATGCGTTATAAAATTAAACATAGTTTTTAATATTCTTGAAATGATTAGTTTGATATAACATATAAATGTGATTTTACATACAAAAATATCGATGAAAAATTGTCAAGTTCGTAAAAGCAAGATAAATTGTTTTTTTTTTTGTTTTTGTCATAAATTGGCATAAAATATTTCAATTCTGCTATACTTTCCATAATTGTTTAATGTTTTTTTTTATTTTAATTTATGTTCTCACGTACGTTCGTTTAGTACTGCTTTTGTAATGTTTGAAAAAATAATATATCAGCTTGCGTTGTATAAATGCTTATAATTACAATACAATTGCAAAATTATTTTAACTTGACTCGTTTTTCACAATTCATTCTTTTTTAATCTCTCGATTTTAACCATCGACTTTTATAAAAAGTTTTTATTCTGTTTTGCATCATGAAATTTATGTTTATTTGATATATTAAAACAAAATATGCTTTATATGTGCCATAAAGGTGTATCGATGATACAAATTTCATACTTTAAAAGAACGTTAAAGAATTACATTAATTATTTTAACATTTAAGATTATTATTTCAAAGTTTAGACATAAAATATAGGAAATAAACATTTTATAGGACATTGCATTAAAAAATAAAAGGCAATTGTATTGAAGTTAAAAATAATGTATAGAATTCATGAAGAGAACAAATATTGTGAATTGACAAAGTGTGTTTTAAGTGAAAATGAATCGATTGAAATGACAAAAACATGGAATGTGATTACTTTGAGTTTTCGAACAATAAACCCACTTAATTAAGTGCATCACGCCCGCCTAACAACTGTAATTAAATCGTGAAAGAAAATACTGTATAAACGACAATAACAAAGTGAACTATCTGCTCTGTCGTCTGAGACCAATGAGAAAAGTTGAATGCATAGTTTTCCCAAGTATTTTTCTTACTTCGAATGGCTCATCGAAGAGCGCCGATGATGGGTCGTTCAATCGGCCAATGTCTCTTCTTCGGAAAAGCAATGAGAGCAAAATTAAAAAAGAAAAGAAGACGTCTTTGAGTGAGTAAGAAAGAAGTACGCAAGGAAAAAGGAAACTCAATGAAGAAGAAGAGAAAAGACGTTACCGGGACGCAGATGGGTGAGGGGAAAATAGAAGTCGCGAAAACGGTTTCGGCAGAGATTGTCCTTCGACACCGACACTCGAGAACCGAGGATAAATTAAGACGGAAAGAGGGATTGAAAGTTTAATTGCATGCATCACTCGAATTCTCGGCAGGATCAACTGGTTTCCCGAGAGTACTAGAGCTGGAAACAGAGAGACGTCGGGTACGAGGTTAACTCGCGAATTCAGGGGGGAAAAGTAAAGTATCTTTTGAAAAATGAAAGCCATGCGAGATCGACGGGAAGAAAAAGAGGAGAATTGTTTTACAAAGAAATTGTCGATAAAGTTTCTAATTTGTAACACAAAATGTCACTTTTCCGTGTCTTCATTTATGAATGAAGCTTTTTTACTTAGTTGCTTATTTACGAAGCATAAAAGAAAGGTGAATATTTGATAATTCGACAAATCCGATTCGCGTAGACAGAAAATTGATAGTAAAATTGATATATTTAAAACGTTGCGAGGAACAAAAAAATGATCAGTTTCAATGTTTAATTCCAAATGAAATAATAATTTAAAAAATATGAAAAAGTATATGAAGACCATTGTTAAAAGAAAAAACGGTAAAGGAACGTATAAAGTAAATAAAAAGCAAAAGAAAACATGAAATAAAAAAGTCGTTGATTTCTATCGTATTTCTATTTCTGGTATTTATAAAATGCGATAAATTTGATGGTATTCGTTTAAAGTATTTGAAGCGTTGTTCGTTTTCATATGTATTTGCAATTTTTTGCATCGAATTTCGAAAGTAAACAGTAAAATTATGCAGATACGAGACTATATCTAGACAGAGAATTCTTACACGATAGACGTCTGGGATTTGCTGAATTGAATGTAAATTACAGTTTATGCCGCGGCTGAAATGGATCTGTCATCAACTGCCGGGCGAATAACATCTCTTTATTCAGTGCGACTCAGTGTCAATTTGAAGACGTTAATTAGCTACGAAAAAAGAATTCATTATTATAATTGACTCTGAACCAATTGACATTCATGAAAAGATATAAATACCTATAAAATTCTTTCATTTATTTCTCAGTCTGACAATCTCACTTTATATTAATTTACCTAACGTTAACGTTAACTAAATAACTTACAGTACACTTAAAAAATACATTTTTACATCTTTTTTTTTACTTAAAAAGTCTTCATTTTTAAATTATAATCATCAAATGAATCAAATGATGAACATTTTATATATTTTTGTATTCAAATTGAATTAGTGTCAGATTTATTTATGTCGCAGTTTTTACCATAACATTTTTCCACATTTTTTTACTTCAGTCAGGAGATAACTGCTCCGAAACTGACTCAATTTTCGTTGAAATTCCTGGCTTCGAACACTTGCCAGATCCGATGAACAAAGTTTTACTCTCTTCTTCTCTCACTCTCTCTGTCTCTTTATCCTTTTCTGTCTCTACCATTGAACTGATAAAGTTGAATCCAAAACAAACTGTGGAAAGGACACGAAGATATTTCTATCTGCATTTAGTGAAGACGAACGATTCCGCGGCGTACGAGAATGGACATTTGCTTCGTGCTAGAGACGGACAAATTGAAGGAAATTACCGGGCAGATCCAGACGGAATAAAACAAGATGAATGACGTGATGAAAGTAAAGCGTCTTGGAGCTTCGCGAACTTTTCGCTGTTAATGGTGAAACTAAGCACCATAGCTGTGTCAAGTACAAGTGCTTAATGGTGGCATCTGCCGTTGGGAAGAATCAACAAAACAAGAAACACCGAGGATAAATTTGTCTCAAATAACTGGAATAACGAAAATTGCAGCAAAAGTAAAAAAATAGGAAAAATGATAAATGCAAAATATATACAGTCAGCGGAAAAGAACAGCATTTAATTTAACGAATAATGTCTGTTGTAATAATATTTTATGACAAAGTCACTTTTATCCCAAACTATTGTTTGACTTTAAAAGTTAACAATTTTACATAGCAGATATGATTTCGTTTCTCGGGAAAATATGCTTTTTCTATTTCTTCAATTCTTGCAACCAATGATTTTTCTCGCAAGAAATAATATCTCTGGATTATCAGTCGTAATAGTAAACTCACAAACTCTATAAATTCAGATATAAATAAATTTGATCTTATGCGTATATGAAATTGGATTTGTAAAATAAAAATCGTCAGAATCATTACGCAGAAAGTTTTAAATATCCATATTTGACAGACGAGAATATATTTTCAAAAAAGAACTGATTTTACTAGATAAAAGTATACGTAAATTGTCAAAAGATGAGTCAATATTTTTCAATTTTGCTCTTCGTATTATAGTGTAATGTGGCAATAAAATGAGAAATATTAATACTATGCAGAAAAGGGTAATAAAGAATAACGGGTGCGAAGTAGCCTCTCGAGTTGAGAAAGATGCCTGCTTTTATATCGGCCATATTTTCACGTGCACTTGTTCCTTTCTTATACGGCGAACTTGAATCTCAGCATCGAGCCATTTTCCTTTTTCGCGTCTGCCGAGCTTAAGTGCCGGCCAAGCGACCCACTTCCTTAATTGTTCCTCTATTAAAATGCGCTCTAATTAATATCCATTATAACTGATATTTATTGCCTCGCAACTCGTTATGTGCAGCGAACTCGGGCGTTGTTTTCTTTGTGCCAACCGAGTTTATGCGACGTGGAAAATCGGTTAAAACTTGTACCGCATTATTGCTATTGCGAATAGAATTTATGATTAACGATGGATTATTGGTTTATACAAAAAAAATCAATCGTGTTTATTCGCATTTTATTAACCATCAGCATTTCTTGTATTAATAGAAAAAATAAATTTGTACATTAAATGTTAATTTAATCTATATTTCTGAGTATTTATTTAAATAAAAAAGATTATTTATAAAAAATAGCAAAATGTCTTAAAAAAGTACATAGTATATTATTTCCTTTAATTTTTATCGCGTAAGAAATATTTTTCTCGGATATAAATCCTACACAGATTTTTATTTCTTATCGTCCCTTAGAATTAACAAATAGCTTAAAAGTGTCCAGAAAACGACGGTAAAATCTTAAGTCTTTCATTGTGATTCTCTTTTTATCGCTGTCGCGAACAAAGCCCCCGACACAATCACGGCAATGTCTTGTCCAGAGCCTGTGTGTTCCATTTGTCACATTCGCGGTAATTTTTCATAAAGAGTTTTTCGTCGCTGCACAAGAAATGAATACTTTGCTTTCGGTCGAAACAAATAGCAACTCCGGCAAGCTGTTGACAAGAAATTCGAGCAAATTTATTGAGCTAGTTGAAGTGATTTCGCTGACATTTTTTTGCACCAAACGAGGTATATGAAATTTTTTTGGAACTACAAACAAATAAGAAGATAAGAAGATAAAAAAATGCAATAATTCAATTAACGATTAAAAACTAAATAATAAAATCATTTTTGAACTGATTGCACATTTTTTTTTTAAATTGGAAAAAGGCTTTTATTTGGAAGCAATGTTTTGGTTCTTGTTAAATGCATTGTAATCGCAAAATCTCTTTTGCTTTGAATTGAAATAATAACAAAAACAGCCAGAAAAATGACCTCAAAAATGAACTGATTCCGAATGAACTCATTTTCGCGTTCAAAAGGGCGTCGGTCTTTTTGATTCTCACTCTACACTTTATCGAAGATCAAAGAAACCCAATTCAGCGTGTGCGGTTTTGTTGCAAATTTCGCGGGGCGAATTTGTTGTCGACCCCATTAGAGTGTAGCTATTTACACTCCCTATACGGTTACCATTTAATAATTGTGTTCGTAATTACTTTCTATTCCAATTACTATGAAAGTGAAACAAAATTGCTATAACTGCAAAAAAATATAACTTATGAATTAAATGAACGAATTTGTAATACTTTGCATTAATCAATGCAATGATTGAATTCCTTTATAATTAAATTTCTTTTTTCCGAAAAGAGATTTGTTTTTCTTTCTTTTTTTGTTTTTTGTTTGTTTTTTGTTTTTTGTTTGTTTTTTTTCGTAAACTAGTACCTTTCTTTCAAAGTATTTAATGTTCAAAAATGTAAAATTACCCAAAAAAATTTTTTATAAAATTGACAAACAAACATGCAAGTTTTTTTTCGTCGTTGAAAAAATTCGAAGTATCATACGCGTATGACAGAACCAATTTGATTTTGTTAATTATTAAAAGTGGACAACAACAACAGTAACCAAAAAAAAAAAAAAAAGAAAGAACTCATATTATTTATTGTTGGTACTACAGATTTAACGAATTTTCGCGTACAATGCAAGTACATTCGAAAAAATACACGAATACGAAGACCAAAAAATGTACGTCATCATGCGAATATTATGCTGGATGAAATATCGAGCAACTTTCATTACTTTCGCTCACATCTGCGAGTTTTAATTTAAGATGATTTAAAAACGTCGATATATTATTTACAACTTTTTTGTTCCATTCAAAAAACTATGTAGTATTTCATTTTATTAACGATGAATGTTTAAATTAAAAATATACAAAAAACATGGAACGAAATATTTTAATATTTCTTAAAATATTGAAATTTTTTATTTTTTTAAATGAAGAATTAAATTAGTTCTATGAAAAATTTTGTGTTATAAATATCTCGAAAAATCTGTTGTTTTCTGTTTCATTTAACCGTACAACGGTTCATTTATTAGCGATTTCATTAGTCGTATTTATTTTCGCATGAAATAGCCTATGATTTAGACGATCGAATCTATTTAATGTGGTGGGTTTATAAATACGAGAAGCCAATGTTTTCCTAATGAATTGCTTATTATAGTACAGTTACACATATTATGTTCATAAATATGTGTATAATGCACACTAAGCCCGAGTGTATTATGGATTGTTAAGCAAATCCCGCAAAAGAACGCAAAATTCTATAAGAGCTTGCAACTCAATCCACCGGGATTTAATCTGGATTACTATGGGAAATTTCATAGGAATCTGTTTATTGATTGTCTCGCTTTTTTATTACCTTCTTTTAGTTATGTCAAAAGAAAAAAATATAGATGTATATTTCGTTTGATATATTTGGCTTTTTATCTTTGAAAAGTAATGAAACAAAATAAAACAACGAGTTACTTTTCATGCTTGTTTTATTCCTTGTATTTCTAATTCAACATTTTGATTCTGATAGTGAATAAATAATTTTTTACATCAAAGAAACAAAATGTTGTAGATTGCAATAGTAGATGATGAATGAACTGTTTTTGTTTGTGACAATAAGCTTTTGAATGATGAAAAGCTAATGGTTTGAATAGAAATAGAAATAATTAATATGAAAAATATTTTTAATTAACGTTAGTTAGGTGTACAAAACCTATTGATAAACTTGAATATTACAGACAAATAAAGTTTATTTCGTTTGGAAAAATATTTGAGTTCCAATTTTATCAGATTGTGTTATATTTTATAGCACATAAACTGAAAGTGCAATTAAAAATATACTAGCAAATATATGTGTTGCAACATAATTAAATTTCGTTTAATTGGTAAATAAGTTTGATATCAAAACAGTATAATAACATCGACTAAGGATATAAATCGAAGTAAATCAATTAAGAAAATAAATCTTGCTTATTATAAAGCAATATAGAAACTGCGAATGAAGAAAGCCGAGGTCGGCAAAATATCTCATAGGCCAGAGAGTTGCTTTTATAGGCAAAATGCGCCACTAATCCATTGTCTCAGTGTATCTAATAGAGTTAGCGAGTCGAGGATTACTGGAAAATACGTCGGCGCTTGGCAATTGCGGTACACCCCCAAGCGGGGTCGTAGGGTTTTGGAATGGGGTGGGGAAGAGGAAGGGGAGGAGCGGGGGTTGCCAACGTACACACCAATACTACGCCAACCGGTGGTTCTCGCTGGTCTGTGGGTTTTATCGGTGGATTAGCATTGCTTTACATTGCTTCGAACGAGTTTGCATAGGTTTTCGAATCGTCTCTCTGCCAGGACTAAATTCCGCGCGAATTCTTGTCGTAGGAGGAAAAATTACATCCACCTCGGCGGAGCGCCTTTTTGCGCCACCTGCTACCAATGCGCGTACCCATTTCGCCAAATACAAAGTTACGATTGTA
Source organism: Gryon sp. ZL-2020 (assembly GCA_022817425.1). Lineage (NCBI taxonomy): Eukaryota > Metazoa > Arthropoda > Insecta > Hymenoptera > Scelionidae > Gryon > Gryon sp. ZL-2020. The sequence continues at coordinate 29,756 of JABFPJ010000147.1, read as the reverse complement.
AAACGGCCCTTAGTCGTCGTCGAAATAAGAACGCGGGTATTGCTTTAATCGAATTAACTCTTGTTTATGGAATGTACACTTAGGGGTTCAAATTTTAACGGGAAGTTTATAATCTTCTTTGTGTATTTTTTTTATGTAACAAAACAGTGCATTTTAGAATTTGCTTTATTTCAAAATTGATATAAAAAATATTATATTTTTTCGTATGGTTTCTAACTTAATGTATAATTTTTCAAGGAAAGCCCAAATGTACGAAATGTAAGTCTTCGATCGTCCTCAACTTCGGTATCTTCTTAGACCCAATTTAATGTTTATTCCAAAGCTGACACGAACAAGCTTTTTTGTTACTTTTATTTCTTCTTCGTCTTCTTTTTTTATACGATAAATAAGTTTGCAACGGTCGAGGTAGAGCAGAAAGTAGAATGAAAAAAAAAAGAATGTTCGTCGACAAAAAGTGAAAATGGAAGAAAAAGAAGAGACGAAAAGGGTGCAGGTAGAAGCCAAGAGAACGGAGAGAAGGAAAGGGACGATTGCACTCCAATCGAAAGTTCATATTCAAAGTTGTCGAGGGAAGATGAAGAGGAGAAAGTGGCAGTAGTCGAGAGCCCTGAACTTCCTGTCAAGTCGTGTACAACATGCGCCAACGAGGGATCCGGATACACTTTTTTCTCTCCTCTTATCTCGTTCTTTATTAAAATTCATGATCGATATATAATGTAGATATATATCTGCACTTTTTTAACTACGATAAAGTTAAATATTTATAATAATGTATAAAAAGTTAATCCAAATATAAAATCCACTATAACTAGTTAATCTTTGAAACAAATGTTGATATAATAAAATTTATTAGCATAAAAATTGAATAATGAGAAAAACGTTAATTAATCATTTTAATGTATTGAAAAGAATTATTGGAAATGAAGCACAAACTGATTTGGATTCAAATGTATAATTAAACGTAATCATTTGAATTACATATTATAAAAATAGTTCAACAATTATCAAACCTTGATCGCAGATTGATCTGTTAGATCAATGTGCGAATTTCAAAAAATGTGGTATGTAATTTATGTAGATTTAATAAAAAAATAAATGAAGAATATTTCATACGAAAAGTGTATAGAGAAATGACTCGTTTACAAATGAAAAATAGAGAAAATTCAAATTTTTTCATTGAAATTGTTTCTCTTTTTTTTAAATTGTAGTTATAATTTATTGTACAAGGATAGGGTGGAAAAAAGACAAAGAATAAGGGGATAATTATTAATTTCACAGTAAAGAATCTGTGTTCCTCAAGGAACAAAGTACGTTCATTGTTACTCCTTAATTACTTTCATGCTTAAAACGAAAAGTCGAGAAACGCGGTCGAGCTAATACCTTAATTCGCAACGAGCTTGCGAACACCGAAAACGAATTTAACACTTTGTTTCTGTCGAGTGTCATAACGATCACTTGTAAACGACTTTTTTGTAATGCCATTCTATTTTTCTCAAGAGATTAATTCTCACATGCGACATTCTTCAAGACGAAAGAGTGGTTCCTCAAAGGGATAAAAAGTGTAGTTGAAAAATTGTTAAACCATTTTTAACAACTTTTTCGTCCAACACTGTTTTATCCAAAAAACAAAAGTTAATACTTTCTCAGTATTTTAAATTTCAATTTTTGATACATTTTTATTTTAGAAAAGTTGAGATCTGCTTAAAAGTCATAAAATAAAATGGTTTTAGCTGATTTATAGAAAAAGTATTTTTATGAGTTTTGAAATAGTAAAAAAGTTTGAAAATAATCTGAAAATGAGCTAAGAATGAAATGAAATGTTGAGAGTCGAAATAAAATTTGTTGTGTTATAAAATTGAACAGAAAAGGTCACGTGTGAGGTGTTTACAAACGTATCTCTTCGCTTCATTAAGCACGCAGATCGTGTTAGCTAATGTGATCTACGAGTGCGTAAGGTTTCCTCTAGTCGTAGACGAGAATCGCGTTCGAGAACATTAAACCTCGCGTTTTTTTCCGCATATTTTATCGACGTTCAAATAACGTTTTACATTGATTTGACGGAAGTAATAGGTAAGCAAATGAAGCGATGCAAACAAAATATCAACATAAAATAGTATTTTAATTTATTTTTTCCTCAAAATCAAATATAGAAGAATTAAAATTCCATTTTCAAAAAAATAAAAGTCAATTGAATAAGTTTATATATTAAGATTTTTAAATTCAGAATTTAATTTTAAATAAATTGTTAACATTTTAACGAAATATAAAAAGATTTCACTTGAATAACTTTGTTTTCGATTCAAGAATTCATTTTATTCAGTTTTTAGTTTCATGTTATTATTTTGGAAGAAGCAAAAGTTTTTTGAAATGATTACTTTCTACTTTAATGAAATTAGATTCAGTTTCATTTGCCGACTTATAATTTTGTATTTAATTAGTTTTCGGTTCCAATTTTTGAATTAAAAAGACGGCAAAATGACTTCATTTAGTCAGAGATTTTCGTCGTTCGGGCTCGACCGATTGGATCTCAATAACAATGGCAACCAGATGGAGGTTGATCAAGACCTAGAACAACGATTGGATAGGTATATATATTTTTCTTTTGCATTAAAATACCAATTTTTGTATTTTTCGAAAAAAACACAAGCAATTACTTTTTCTCGACTTTGAAAATGAATCTGTTTTCATCAGTTTCAAGTAATTTGCTGGATTTGCGAAATTTTTACTAATGATATAATGATGAAATAACAAACATTTCAATCAAAATTGTTTGTTATGTTATATTTTTTTTGAATTGAAAAATAAAGAATTGTTTGCACTATTTTACAAACGTTGAATAATTACACAAAGAAAAAGCGTTTGATCAATGAAAGTTCTAGTTCAAAATTAATTTAACTGTATCCAGCGACTGTTTGTAAACATGCTGCCGTGATTATGATTATTCGACTCGACGTATTTTTCATTGAAAAATTACACTGTGAGTTTTTCGTATAACAAACTTTAGTGAAAATCAATAAAAGTCACAAGAAAAAAGTTGTTTGCTTTCGTCGAACGTGTGTCGGGCCATTTCACATTGAAAAACCGAAACTCCAACAAATTTTATACATTTGATGTGTTCATGTCATGAATAATTTCCTCGAATTTCAACAAATTTTTCAATAAATTAGATACTTTATAATACACATTTTCTATCCTTTTAAACTTTATAATATAAATTTCAAGTTAATACGTATTTTAGTTTAATTTTTTAAAGAATTAAATATTTTTTATATATATAAGTTAAGTTTCAAAGTTGCTTCTTAAAGTATTAAATTCATTAATAATAATAATTAATAGAAATAAATTAATATAAGTAGCACGAAAAATGAAAGTAAAAACACAAAAAGAATTTACTTGAACGTTCAAAAATTGAAATATTAAACATTATTGGATATGAATAAATAAAAGAAATTAAATATTTTATAATAATTTCTAAAAGAGAATATAAATATTTATAAGACAAGTTTTTCCAATTTCGTTGTTATGAGTAGAACAGGGAATTCGTAATAACACGTGATAGTGACACGATGCTTTGGGTAATAAATTGTATTATATTAGCCATTTCATTTTCCGTTTGAGTTGCGTTGTATAATTATCGCTGTTAAACAAATACGGCGCAGGAATATTATTAAACTAGCCTGGTGTATTATCGAAGCAGATATACGTGTATCATAGAAGCAAATCATCCAAAATGCAGTTCTGTCGCGCGTCCAATCCGCTGTCTCTTTAACTGGCAAATGAACAGACACATGAGTGGTTGTCGTTTTTCCATTTGACGATCAACATTTTGTGCTATCAATCTGTTATATATTTCTCATATAAATCTTTTCTTTATAAATAAAATTTAACTATCACTTCTTTAAATGAATCAAAATTAAATAAGAATGATTATTAACACTTTTCTTATTAATAAAATTATTAACATTATTATGTTTTTTTATCGTTACAATGTTTATTTATCACATTAAACATCACATTTGCAAAACTATTTTCAAGTTACGTTTCAATCTAAATGTACAAAAAAGTATGAATTTTATTTTGAATTGTAAACTTTGTCAACTGTTCTTTCCTTGAAGGAAAAAAATTAGAACGTGAAAAATGTCACGTATTATATTATTTATTAGTCCTCATTAATGAACAATTTTAAAGTGCAGTTTAACGTGCAAACTGAATGTTTTAAATTTATACAAGAGAAAAATGTAACATTTTTACTTAACAAAGCAAACGCTGATGCACTTTTCCTATGTAACTCGAAATGTTATAAAATATTTGAACAAATCAATTGTATAAAGTAAATTAATATGTCGTATTGCATTAAAAAAATTAGGTCACATTAATGTAATGCATTTCGCTTAAAAGCTTACTCTTTTTCACGCTAAATTCAATAGTTTTCGTTTATGTATGTCTGTGTATATCTTTTCAAACCTGTACATTTTTAATAATCGCATTAACAATTATAATTCATTTCGTAATTGTAGAATGCAAGCAAATTAGATAAAATGTATGCAATTATTTGAAACTTGATGATGAAGTTACAGCGATAAATGAATATTTTGTTAAATTGAATCAAATCATTTGATATATTGTAGCGATTGTATATTCAGCTATTTATTTTGTGTTCCCAAATGAAATTACTAATATTCAATAAAAAATATTGAAATAATAAATAATTACTCTTATTTATGTGAAACATTTATGACCAAAACCCTTTTCACATGCACAATATTTACTTCAACCCAAAATTCAATTTCATCAACATGTTTTTATTAGAAAAAACTACATCTCTCATTCAACATTTTCAAACGAAATCTTCGAAGAAAAATAGCGCAAAAAGCATAACACCAGAATGTACAAAGCGGTGTAAAAGTACAAAATATAGAAACAAAAATAAAAGTAAAAAAGCTTGTGTAATAATTTAAAATATTAAAAGCCGAAGATAACAACTCTCTGCTTTTCATCACACGCAACAGTAATTCTAGCTCCCATTGGAGTCGAATATTGCAAAAATGCATCCGACCATTCATCGCTCACGATTCCCCCAATGATGCTCCTCCCCTTCACCCGTTAATCTTGCATGTAAAACACATCCCGATACCTCGTGTACATACTTTACATAGATTACCCAGACCTCACGTAAGATAACATTGAGAGAAGTAAGTAATGCAAAGCATTCGGACAATATATCATAAATAGGGCACACGCATGTAAGCGCTATCTTGCAATTTCGAAACATTGCTTGCGATGAAAAGGGGCCGACGGGAATGCGACGCTGGTAGTAGGGTTGCCGGCACTGCCCGCTTGGTATCTGCATTCCAGCCAATGAACACGTTTGCTCGCGTACGGCCCCGATTATTCCCGTCTCTTTCCTGCTGACTCTTTGCCAGACTTACTTCCGTCGCACGCCATAACGCCAACGCATGATTTTCTGATTCTGCGACAATATAACGATACAAAAAAAACGTTCTGTTAATTAACCTTCAACTTTTAACTATTTCAAATAATTTCAATTTGCATGCGTTGGCTTTTTATCGTGATTTAAAGTTTTTTTTTTCTTTTTTGCACGGGATTTGCACGAAAGGAAACAATTAAATGTGAGCAGTTAATGTAATTGTTGCTATTAATGTGATGATAAATTAAGAAATTACTGAATATTTTTATATTTTGCAGATTTAATATACACTAACAGAAATTATTTTAATAAAATTACAATTTTAATAATAATTTGGATGCATAACAGCACGAAATACACTCATTAACATTAAAAATAGTAATTTTTAATAAAAAATAGTAATTTTTTAATTAAATATTATGTCTTTTATTTTTACTTTTACTGTTTATGGTAGTATAATTTGATTTTATAGCTGCTATGTATCCAATTTAATAAGAAAGTAATTAAGTAATACTACTGAGCGTGTAAAAATTCATACTTGTACTTTGGTTTGCTTAATGATTTGTCCAAATGACGAGGTCAAGTTGTGGTAATTTGATCAACATCAAGTCAACTATCTTATAATATTTACGTGAAAACTCTTTTCCTGTTTCCTTTTTTTTCTTCCTTTTTTTTCATTAGCCGAGCCTTCGAATTGCATTTCGAAAGTTACTTTCGAGTTAGAAACTTGTTGATGATTAACGAAGACGAAGTAGGAACATCAATTACGAAAATTAAATAAGTTCAATGTTTTTATCGGAATTGACGTTTAAAAAAAGTTAAAGTTATGTTTCTTTTTTTATAATTTCATCAATAACAATAACAGAATTTGATCAAATATGTCATTATTAATACAAGAATATAAACTGGACAGTAAGTGTTTTGATAAATCATCTCAGCTTGTTTCTCATTACTTTATTTGCACTTTTTAAAATACGGGACATTAAGGAGCAATTGATGAAATAGCATTTCTTAACTCTGTGAACGAAGACGAATTCCAGTAAATTGATATAAAATAAAAAAAGTTATAAATATCAATGTAATATTTATTTTTTTAAATAAAATATAAACATGTTATTATGGCTAGCCAATATATATTTGTCGATATCAAAAGTAAAAACAACATCACAACTAAGAAACAAAACAGCACTGGGATAACGAACAGCCGTTGCCCTAACGGGAAAACGAACTGACATAACCAGTTACTTCCGTGTGGCTGAGCGCATGGCCCGATCTCTGACCTTAAAGTGTACATCGACGCGATGAAACGCCGAGAGTCATTAAAGAATTTCGTGTGAACGAGTTTCACGGCGGCAGAGCTTTACAAGCATTAACGAAGTAAGTCAACGATCGCGGGGGACTGTTTACTTTACGCCCCCGCGATGCTATTAACAACTCGTTTATCTGCTGCTTAACACCATTGTGCCTCGCAGGAACGGGGTTGAAGAACGATAACGAATCGACTGAAAGGGAGCGCGACACAATAGACCCGCTTTCCAGACACCATGAAGATTTGGTAATTGAATTACACCACGATAACACCGTATCGTAGTTAACTCTCGTCTCGTGGTTGCCCACTGCAAAAATATTGTTTTCTCAGATCTAATATTACGTTTGGTCTTTGAAAAAACAATCGAAATGGTTTTTGAAGTAAACATTTATCTATGTTTTATACAGGAAAATCTCAGGCTAAAATTATTTTTTGGATTTTTGTGATTAATGTTGATATAATTTCTTTGAGTAGTAAACTGAATGTATGGTCAGACAGCGTTTAATTTATTATATAAAAATAGTCTTTTATAAAAAAAGAGCTAAGTTTCTTTTTTTTTTAATATCACCCAAAGAAAATAAAGAAGGCAAAAGTATGTAAATTTCTAGTTACAAATAAAATTAGATCTTCAAAGCTGATAAATGATTTTTCTTCTCTCTGTCAGATATTTTTCCGGGAGATAATATTAAATTAATGACTACAGTAGATTTCAATTATGCATCTTGATGTAAGGCAAGTTTGAAAGGTCCCCTCGTTTTCAGAAGCAAAAATACTGTGCAATTACAGTAATTTCAACAAACGCGTACCTTCCTAACGAACTGTTGTCTCAACAAACAACGAAAATATGCTACGCAATTCATTTGACGACCCTTGTCCCTAAATCCTATCCGTTTCTCTCCCTAACGTCTCTACACAATTCTGTGTGAATATCTCACACCCAATGGTGTGAATAGTCCGAGGGTCTAGTCTAGGATTTCGCAGTTGTTTGAAACGTTTCTTAATTTGTCGTCTTCGCTGAAATCGATATCATCCTAAAGCTGAAATCCTATAAGCTTTTTTCGTTTCTATTGCACGTGTGTCAATTATTTTTAGCAGCCATTGATTTTCGTTTTCAATTAAAAATAATGAAATATTTGTTTACGAAAAAATGTTCTTTTGTTTTTGATCTTGAAAATTTAATCAATTAACAGTGGTTTAATTAGTTATTATACATAAATGTCATTAAAACGTTTCAATTGAGATGTTCTTTGCTCAATTTTGCGCAAACGTTCTGAAATATTTTACACTGAAAGAAGGGAAAAGTTGGTCGCGTTTCATCTAACGAACATAACAATCCACGCAATTTAAATTCGTGGATAAAACTTGACGGAAGAATTTGCAAGAATTGCTAGTGGAAGACACTCGATTGAGTGAATCAGTTTGATTAATGAGAGAAAGATTCATTCAAGTTGCGGGACAGGCCAGAAAGTTGTGATGGGGTCGAAAGTAACAGTCAAATGCCTATTCGGCACAAATTTTCCCCGTCGAATCTGTAATTGAACGCCGCAAGGCGTATTGTGCCCGACGATTATTCGCCTTTGACTGACGAGGCAGGATGACGACGCGAATGCTTCACTTTTTGCTGCGATAGATCTATCAACCTCAGCATTTCTACAGTAATAAATTTCTATCCACCTATCGTGTCATCAATAATATATCTATTTGTTTTTTTTTTCTTAAACAACCTTTTAAATAATCCTATAATTTTTAAGTTCAATACTTTTATTGAGAAAAATTGTGTTACATTTTTTTTATTGTTTTATTTTCTATTTTATTCAATATAAAAACATAGTAACTTTTTTTGGAAACATTTGATTTTGGGTATTGATATGGTTTTCCTGACTTCATATAACTTTAATGCCGGGCACTAATATGGATCCGACAGGGTAACTAATGAAAATTAAGATAATAATGTCGGGGCCTTGGTAAGGACTAACCATTATACAAAATCATATTATCGAGTTGAATATCTGCATTTTCAGCCCTGATAAGGATCCACATGTGGATCACGTTTTTCTCATATATTTATAATTACTCTCATATAACATATTTCTCTATTTTTGTTTGATATATGCATGTATCAAAAAAGTTTGAGAAGTACTAATGCGATCCAATTCGGGCTGTGATTTTCATATCATACTATCAATGTGGAACGCCCGATTTTATTTTTAGTAGGATAAGTAAAATTGTGATCAATTTGAGATTGAAATTTCTGTTCATTTAAAAAGCAAAATATATTGCTCCGCGCTTAAGTAGCAAGATAATTCTGTTTAATGTGCGCACTAAGATAAAAAAGTCGAATTTAATTAAAAGACTTCTTCCTTACATTGGAACTTTATAACTGAAGAAATTCAATTTAGAAAATCCAGCACGGGATTTATCCGCGGCAACAAAAGTCAGGTCCCATAATTTAATTCCACGCGTATTGCCATTTAATGACTCGAATGAACTTAGCATTTATAACGTCGGCGTTTAATTTCTACGGTTGGATATTGACGTGATCTGCGCACCGTCGAAGGGTTGGCAAGCGGCCGAGAGGCTCGAAAAAGTCGTCGAATTCCATCTGTGCATAACCGTGACTCTGCGCCCCCGGGGCCAAGGATGGGGAAGCGGGGAGGATTTTAACATGACGCGTGCTTGTGCCTGTGTCAGTCGTGCAAAAGCGAGCGCCACCACGGGTGGCAAGATGACATTGCGCACGTGCAGCTTCCAACCGAGGGGGAAAACGACGACGCATATAGACTTTCATTAGCCGCAGGAAATGAAGCGAAGACCGCACCGGACAAATTGGACCGAGCAAGACACAACTCCGTGAGAAACGCTACACGAACGCAGAAAAAAAAATCATTACGACTAATCTCATTGCCGGGCCCGCAAACAACATTAAGCTCAGGCTACGAATTTCCAAGTCAACAAATCGATTTGCCTGTGCGATGCATATATTGATAGATAGATGGATGGATTTGGATAATTGTTTAACCTCGAACGCAACATCGTAAACATATTTGTTTAGATTGAAATTCCTTTAGCTATTTTCCGAATAATGAATATTTCGATCAAGTTTTTACGGGGGAATTTCTTAAATTCTTCAGCATATAACTCAAAAATAATTTAAAACAATTTTTTATAAAAGTCTCACTGAATTATGTGGACTGAAAAGTCCGTGCGACTCGTGCGACCGTCTTTTTTTATTAACTTTTGGCACACCGGACAACAAAGCCTTTTAAAACAATAATATTTATTCAACCTTAAATCAATGTTGACAACTGAAAATTAAGCAAATTTTACTGCATTAATTATGACATCCAAAAGATTGATACAATAAGTGTGATTATTGGTTTTATTGAGAATTATATTAGTATCTATTATAAATGAACGTATTATGTATATCAATATAGACCGCAGATCTGCAATGATCAATAATGCGCGTGACACAGTTGCGCAGATTAGGTTCCAAACCAAATTCTCTTATTTTAACTTTCACATAAGCATCATAATTTTGTGAAATATAAAATTTTTAACAAATCAAAAGAAAATTTTTTTTTAAATGACGCTCCGATAACTAATAATCGATAAATGATCGATTATTTATTAATCAATTAGGTTAGTTAAATCGCACACACATTATGCACAGTTTCGTCGTTCCGGAATAAATCTATGGTAATGTACACCATAGATGCATTTCATTGTAAGCTGTATATTGTTTCAATTAGAATTAGACTTATTGTGGCTAAATTTTATTATTTTGAATATATTTTCTTTTTGCTTTGGCTATTTCCCACACGATCAAAAATATATGTTCAAAATATATATAAAATATATTTTTCTGAAAAAATATATTTGCGGCAAGAAATCATATAAATGGCATACATTTTTTATACGTAAAACGGCAAGAAATTATATATTTCAAATATATTTCGAGAAATATATTTTCGTCCCTGTGGGTTGTATTCCTATATCTGCAGACTATTCATTTAATATGAAATATACTTGGATAAAAAATGTTGTCATATTGATTCAGAGAAAGACATCTATCTTTTGGGTTAAACGTTTTTTTTCGGTACAGCTTGATGAATTTGCTCTGCATGTTGTTTTGATTTATAGTTAGATTCTATCAGATTTAAAGTCATGACTTTCGACAGCTTTACTATTAGAAGATCTCAAATTAAAAAAAAAAAAAAAAAAAAAACTAAAAAACGAACGTAGTGAACGCAAAGGAAAGCATACTACGTGTAAAAATTGGAATGGCAAAAAAAGCAGAAAAGAAGTTTGTGTCATCCGAAAAAAGGGATGATTGCGACAAAACTATCTCCGGGCTTTGACAGGCTTTCGTATGCGAGTCGTGTATCAGCGGACACTACACGTGACTGGCCTAGGATGTTGAGGGTTTAAACGCGAGAGAGTCGTTACTTGTCTAAGTATTCGGCGCAAAATCAATATGTCCGACGAGTTTCGGTCGGCGCGATAACGCGCGTACCGTTTTGATATCTTTGGGACGAGTCTTCGTGGATGTTACCTTCGCCAGGATCATGAACGTGGCATACGTGCCCGCAGGATGATCGGCCGTCTTCGAGACTTCATCTTTTCCCAAATCCGATAATCGTTGTTCAGTATTGGTTCATTGTCTCGTAAGAGCTAATATTTATTGGCGAAATAGTTTTCTGATAAAGTATTTACAAAAGCACTTAAACATGTGGCGAAAGTTATTTGAACATTTAAGAACCTTTGCGCGTTTCGTATATTATGAATTTTTCGGGGATCCGCACTTTTGATAAAAAGTCACGTTAGGTTTTATCGAAATTTTCTCCCTTAGATTTCGATTTTATCGAGGTTCAAGAGGAGAAAAAAAAAGTTGTCGGGGGAGTTTGGTAATGATGGGCGAACCCTCCAGTGGAAAAAGAACTTGAAAACGAATGTTGCCGAATGGAGGACACCTGCTGGTTTTCACACCAATCTTCGGACTTTCGGGACGCACTTTACGCCAGTTGAACTGCACTTTTGATAAAGGAAATCTCCACTTTTGACAAATTAATGACCAGAGACTGACGTGTTGTGGAGAACATTTTTTTGTTGAAACGCCAGCGCTTGGTCGAAAAATTGTATTTAGACCAAGAGACTGACATTGGCACTTGAATGTAAAATGACGAATAAAACATCTAACAAAACTGATTTTATGGATCAAATCCTTATTTATTTATATAAAATGTTTAAAAGAATGGATGTAATTTAAAAAATTTAAGGTACGATGAATATATTTTGTCTCAGTTGGGAAACATTTAATTGTGGATTAAACTACTTTGGTACGATCAATAGGACTAATATATTATAACGTAAACAGCGGGAACACAATGACAATCTCGTTAGCGAAGCATTTGAATGATACAATGATCCCGGACTTCTGGACAGCATGTATGGCGGCGTTCCAGGGAGGCTTAGCAGGCCAAATCGATGCCCCTTAACATCGCTCACTGGTCACGGTCAATGGTCAGTGCAACAATACCTTAGACTTAATTACATTCCCACCTAACTCCCATTCCTTTGTTTTCAAACGTGCCACGCTTTCCGTCTTGCGCCTGCACTTATCGCTTGTTATCGCGCGCACACACAACGTCGTTACCAGAATTTACTACTTCCTGTATGTATTTTAGCTAAATCTATATGTTTGCGAAATGTATGTGCGCGACTTGTTGTATGTACTTTGCGAAAGAAATTTGGTAAGCAAAGTTTAAAGGATTAATTAATTGAAAATGGAAGGAATGCAAACGAGGTATGCATAATTTGTAAAACAAAATTGATTGAATTTGGAATGATGTTTGGATATATTTCAATCAAACTTGATTAAATCTCACCAAACAATGTCATCGAGTCAATGTACATTCACCTTAAAGCCGCTTAAGTGAAAGAAGATAAGATAAAATTTGACCAAACTAGATAAGGCCAAGTCTGGACGAAGTTAAAGTACTTTTAAGCAGATAAAACTGGATAATTAAATTTTGAGGGAAAGTTGTTGTCAGGTGTGTATATTAGAAACTATCGAGGCTTAAGGCCAACCGATGGAGTAATCAGATGAATATGTGCTTGTGAAAATATTAACCATATTTTATTGATATTGCATTGACCCTTTCCTATCAAAAATATATAATTACAAAACCTATATACTTTCCTAATTCATTTTCTGTATTTTTATAATAAATGTTTGAATCCAAGTTTAGAAATCAAAGTCACCGCTTGATAAAATAAGTTAAAATGTGGAAAATCGAAAGCTTGCTGTGGAAAAAATTAGCATCTCGGATGGAACCCCGGGACGAATGTTGATTGATCACGAAAGCGAACGTAGTGTGGGATGATGTATCGGCGAATTTGCAAAATGTGTGTGCTGTCGCGCACGATATGTGGCTCGACTTTCACCCATATGTGCATCGGCTGTTACGAACGAACGTGTCCGCCAGCGACGACCCTCTTTACAATATTAAGCTCTTTTATTAATGACCGCGCTCGTAATGGTCCTGGCAGCCGATTAATCGAAATTCGATACAGCCTCAGTCGCAGCGAAACTATAACTGTTATACGAGTGCTCTTTGGGCGCGCACCGACATCAGTCTTAGCGTCTCTTTGCCTGCGACCATAATAAACTTAATAGTATCATAAACGTAGCTGGTTATGCACCACACTCATGACCACTTTTGTACCATCGTCAGTGCGTAATGGCATAATGGCCTAATGGCTTTAATGTCTCCCGTGCGCGCGCGACTCGACGTCATTTTTAATGTTCGGGGTCGACGCGTTCTTTCCAACTTTTCAACAGTAATGGGTACGACCGGAAAATTAGTCATCAGTCGATTGTCCGCGTTTACGTCGATGCTATTTTACTGAAATATTTATCAACGCCCCGGCAGTCAGCCAACTTTTATTTTTCGTTGACACGCTTTTTTGCCTTTCGACTTCACTGATTGAAGCGCACAGATTATAAATGTAATATGGATTTTTGTCATTTATAACTGACTGGGGGAATAATACATTTGATGCTTTTCAATATTTTGAAATATCCAATTAAATGTTGTCCACGATTTTTAATTTGATATTTTTGGATCATTTTTTTGTCAACGATTTGTCTTTTAATAGTTCATTTTTATTATGATGTTTGAATATTATGAAAAGGGAAAATTGATTTTTTAAATGTTGGAAATTATAATAAGAATATTATGAAAGGAAGATTATATCTTAATTGTGTAACGATAAATATCGTAATGGTAATGATAATATGCAGCTCTGTGCTGACAATGAGTAGTTCTTGGTATTGATAAATGTGATAGTAGAATGTCATTTAGTCAGCAAATGACATGATTTACCTACATAATTTATGCTAACGGAAATTAAGTAATATTTTACGCAATTATGCACTATTTATTTTTATACTTTTTTTATGACGTTTCCACCTTTAATAAACCTGAACTTCTTTTTGTAATTTTTTCAATATGCATATTTATCATGTAATAAGTTCGTAAAGTACTATAACTGAAAAATAAAATTATTGCGTGGAAAAATTGCATTACATAATGAAACACAACAAATTTATGTAAAAAATGTAATTTCTTCTTTGAGATCTATTAAAATTACGAATCTATTAAATTATTTAAATCTATTATCTTTATTAATCATAATTATTTTTTTTTCAATCACGTACGAAATAATCGAAAGATCAGATTTGAAAAAAATGAAACTTTACGTATGAATAATTGAAATTCTTAATTGTTAATTTGTATTAATTGATTAATTTAATAATAATTGAGTATACCAATTATTTATAACGATAAAACACTCACTCAATTTAACGATAAAATACATTTTAATTGATGTGCAAATATATTTCATTATCAACTACTTCGTGACAACTTCGTCATAATAATTCACAATTATATACATTTTATATTTTCGATGAAAAATTGAAAATAAACCGAAAATTAAAATTAAATTCATATACTCATTTTTATTCCTATTGCAGGAGTTTGAAGTTGCAAAGTGTATGAAATTATTCACTGCGTCCTACCTTTATGAAAGATAAACACGCAAACATGTTACATACATTCGAAATGATTAATGGACATATTTATTACGATTATATGTTTATATTTTACGAACTATTTATAACAAATGTATATTCATTCAGCTGTACAATTTGTATTAATTACTTCATTGAATTAATAATATAATAATAAACTTTTCTTGAACTATACAAAAAGTATTCTCTTAGTTTCTGTGGAAAATTTGATTGGTTTTACTTTGAAAGTGTGTTCTATTATAGTATGTATAATTTCATATCTAAAATAAATGTTAAGCATAAGTTTCATATTTGACATTGAATATTATATTATAACCACAATCATATTAATGAAATATCAATTTGTTCTGTTTTAGGTAAGTTGAACTAATATGTACTGTACGATTCATTGAGGGATAAGTTTAGCTTTGAGACGGTTGCAAACGACGCACGTAAGTACGCTCTAAAGCAAATATGGAATTATAAAGTGAATCAGCTCGGATCACCGTAGGCAACCTGCGTCGATCCTATTGCTCTGGTCTTATGCGTCTCCACAATTTACATTCGCAATAGAATTGCTGTTTTACGATCTGTTTGGAGTTAAGTAACATTTTTTTTCTCTTTCTCTCTCACTGTGTCTAAAATGCGTAAAAAGGGGGCGTCGAGCGTGAGCAATGTTGCGGCGCAAAACTTTTTCGATTTATGCAACGTTACAGTTGATGTAGTTGCACCAACAGTCGACTATTTTTTAATGCCGTTGCACGTTTAAGCGGCAGCTTTTTACTAGCAATTACTCAAAATTCTATTATCCCTCGTTGCCAAAGCTAAATTGAATAAAATCTTGACGTTGGAATTTACTTTTCAATACTTAAAATACTTGAAATATTTTTTTAAAACCTTAAGTGGTATTCATTGCATTACTTTGATACGACAAAAATACTTCTACACAAGTTTTTTGCGTTGAAAATTAATTTTCGAACTATGAAATTGTAGTAATTTTATTCTATTCATGATTCATGTTTTGTGATTTAATCTTCGCGTTTACAAGAAGATATTACTTAATTAAAAGATGTGACTTATATGGGATGTAATTGAATACAAATTTATCTATTTATTAGTAATGTGACTTGTGAAAATATTTAAATTATAAAGAAAAATATTTTATTGCAAAAGCCGTCCATTTTGATATCTGTATAGCAACATGTATATAGAAGTGGAAAAAAGAAGATTGTGGAATGCTTTCGAGGTATCGCACTTTTTCGAACGGAACAGCTTGGGAATTATGGAAGTCCGGCTTTTAACGGATTTCCACGGTAAAGCTATGTATGTCATGACTTCCAACATGAGCTTAGTAATTTCACGTCGCGAGTGACGTCCATTTGCGAATAGATTTTTCACAAAAGCAATCATTTTTTCACAGATCAAATACAAGTTTTTCATTTTAATTACTTTATTTTAAAGAGAATCAAAATTTTTATGCTTTTATTGGTTTTCTAATTTCATTATATTTGTTTGAAGTACGAATTTGAACATTTGTACATTACTCTGAAATAATAATACGTTTTTCTTGATGAAATAAGTGTAATTTATAAATCTTGTTATTTTATTAGTTAAAACGACTTTTCAAAACAGTAATTTTCGCGTCTCTTTTATGACAAATTTTCATCAAAATAAAGCAATACGATAAAATCAATTATACGAGCAAAAAGCAAAACGAAAATCGTCGCAAAAGTTTGTCGCGACTTGAAAACTCCTTAATCTCGACCTGGAGACATAAATTTTCGTTTGCCGTCGTTCTTATCTGCAACTTTTAAGACAAGATTTTCACGTCTCGATGAGTTAGTATCACTTGCGGCTATTGTTTGCATTGTCTTATCGGAGAATCATTTTTCTAAAGTGACCGCGAAGTTTGTACGAGCAAACTTCGTCGATACAATTGTCACTTTAGAAGATCGACAACTTCTTGTCGAATTCGCCATTTGTGCGTTTCTAAATAACGTTCATGAAATTTCAGTCCGAGTTTAAGTTTCGTAGCTTTTTTGGGATCAATGCTTTTTTCGTGTCATGAAAACGATACTTTTGAATGAATTATAAGCTTCAAATTGACAGATTTAGAAAATAAGATGTGTCACTTATTCGTAATGTTCCAATATAAAGTTTTTTATCTGGGTTAAAATGACGAAAGAAGAAAATTGTTAACAAATGAGTATTCATTTTAAGAAGTAAAATATTTCTTTTTCATTATTATATTAAGACACTGAAATTATTGACATTTGAATACAAAGACAAAAAAAACTCAATTATAAAATTAAAAGAAAAGAAAAGTTCAATTATAAAATTAAAAGCAGTCTTAATAATTGTATGAATTTGAAACTTGAATGATAATGAATGGGTGTATTAATGCTTATCTGCACTTTTGATACAATATTCTCTTTTGAATTAATTTATTTTAAACAATCATATGTTAATTAATACGATAACGCTGACTAAATTTACATAATAAAACTAATCTGCTGCGAAAATGAAGTATATTAAATTTCCAATAAATTTTCCAACTTTCATAATTATTAGTTATTATTCTATTCAGATAAACTGAAAAGAAAAGGTCAAGTACAAAAAAATCTAAAAAATAAAAAGCAATGACGTATAAAACATATTTAACTTTCTGAATTCAAAAATTGAAACTAAAATAAAATCTTATTTTAATTTAAACCTTATTTAAGCAAAATTAGAAAATAATCTTTAACATTTGAAAAAAATGAAAAACATAATAATTTAACTAATCAAAAAAAAATTATTCTCAATATAAGGTTCTGATATCAATAAATATGGTCCAGTACATTTGCAAATTTTGGTTGAAAAATGTTTAATTTCAGAAGTGAAACCACAATAAAATCTAATTTATTAACTAACATGATTAGGTACATTAGCTAACTTCAGGACTTAAAATAATAGAAAACTAAACTGCAAAATTATAAAACTAAAAACTAACAAAAATAAGTAATCCAAAATATATATACAAAATAAATAACATGCAAAAATTAGATTTTGTTAATTTCGTTAGTTTTGCTAATCTTGTTAATCTTGCTAGTTATAGAGTTATACATACTTCTTAGTTTCATTAGTTCCGATAGTTTTGTGAGTTTCGATGAAAAATAAAACACTTGGCGCGAACCATATTTATATGAATTTAGTATTAACCTCTACATAATATATAATGTAATGTATAAACTCTTATGGTTAGCGCCAAGTGTTTCTTTTTTCAAGATGTTATTATGTATCATGAGCACCCCATGAGCATCCCATAAAAATCCCATAAGCATCCTATAAGAATCCCAAAAGCATCCCAGAAGCATCTCATAAGCATCCCATAAGCATTCCATAAGCTTCCTATAAGCTTCCTATAAGCTTTCTATAAGCTTTCTCTAAACTTCCTATAAGCTTCCCATAAGCTTTCTATAAGCATCCCATAATTAACTTTAGTAATGTTTGGCCTTGTTGTGGCCTTACTGAGTGGTAGTTGTAAAGAATTGTCCATAATTATGCCATAGCAGGCTCACAGATGCACAGAACTATCATTTAATAAGCGTGTTAATATAAATGAATTACAGAATAACTGATAGCCATATTTTGACCATGTTTTGCTCTCATAACCTGGTACTAGTAACTGCTTGGCCATAACTATGCCATAAAAGGCTCATATAGGTAAGCTGTTATGGTGTTAAAATCATTTGTGTGGTTCAATTTGTCGTAATAATGATTTTCTAAAGCAAATGACTGGCCATATTTGATAACCTTAATTTGGCCAATATTGGCCTTATAGTCTTTTATTTGTAAAAAGTTAGCCTCGGCTGGACCTTAAGATGAAAAGAGACAAGGTAGTGCTGGCCGCACAAAAACGATCGTTTTTTTGTACTTGTCCAAAGGACTACCGTGTCTCTTGATTAATGAACTGCAGATTTAATTTTAAACAAAAGCTGTCGTTAGCATCAGTGAACAAATTATTTTTATTTGTCGTAAATATTAGTTTCTGTTAATAACTATTTTGAAATATTATTATTTAAAAGTATTATGACATGGAATAGATATTATAATTTCACCGGTTTACGTAATATCATTAAAAAAATAATATTGCTTAATGAAAATTGAATTGATCGTTATTGCTTAACGATCAAGTGTAAAAAATGATATGCTACGTCAAGTTTCACGATAACCAGAACAAGTCATTAAACATCAAACAGGGAATATAATTGAATGCGCAAGCAAATCATTGAACCCTAAGGCCTTTTCAACCGACGGGGAATAATCAAAATCAGCTATTGCTATTTTTCTCCCGTCGTCGTGTAAATCAATTAAAAGACCGGCGTGATTTCGTGGCGATCGAATCTCTTTTGTGACGTGACTTTTCATGATAAAATATATTTTCAAGACGTGTTTTTGACTAATGTGCGCAATGGCTACGTCTGTGATTTACGAACTAACTTGTTGAGTGGCGTGAGATAGGCGTCGACTGGCATTGTTCGATTTCAATTTAGCCTCGTTTTGCCTGCAGCGCCCTCGGCACGTATGGAAATGAGGAAGGCGTAACTTGAAAAAGAAGTGCCTTAAAACGCGCCCCCAAGCGACGTTGTCAAGAAATTAGATGAAAGTGAAGAGAGAGGGAGAGAGAAAGAGAGAGAGAGAGATTCGTGGCCACTGAAGTGTTCCGGCATTTTTCTCACCCATTTTTACAATGCTAATCGTATTTTTTTGTTCATAGCAATGACTATTTTATGCATCTTACGAACAATCTGAATTTTGAAAGAAAAACTAAGGTTTTTCCATTTTTATGACCAGTGAACATAAAATTTTTTATACTGTTTTTATAATTTTCGCAATATGAAATTGTGACTTTAGTCTATAAAAGCAAATTATGTAATGAAATTTTTCATTACACTTCAAATATTTGATTTTATATCGAGAGTTCATTCGTAAAATTATTGATTTTACTGTTTACAGTTATCTTATTATATAACATTGAATATACATTTTAAAAATAAGTAAAAATTAAATTAAATTTCCGAATAATAATATTTTCTTTCTAACAATATCTATTTAAATATTAAATTTTGCTAGTCAAGTTTTGCTTTATAATTATGATCACAGTGTTACATCACTATTCCTTTTTAAATTACACAATTTCATTTTTTTTTGTCCTTTTTATTTTATTTATAATGAAATGATTATTAAACAGGTTGGAGTTTAAAATTGTAGAGAAAAAAATCAAATGACTTGGGTTTACACTGAAATCGAATTATAGGCATGAAAATTTGCAATGGAAGCTGAAATTTGAGCTCGCAGCATAATTTCACGGGCTATAAATATCAATGCGAGCGTGACATCGTTAGGTATCGATGGCACTGGCCGATAACACCGGGATTCTACTGACGATATGGTTTGCTCAACTGTAGTCCAGTGTGTAAACTTGGCAAGCATATAAACACGACGGGGTTATTTGTATGTAAATGTCGAATACGCCTCAGCCGCGCCAGGATGCGCATAAGCGTTTTCGCCAGTCGTGAAAATAGCAATCCCTTTTAATGCCATTTTATTTCACTAGTTTAAACAATGCGGCAATTTTCTCGATTCGCCGCATTTCAACGTCGTTTAGCCGTGCTATGATAAATCGGCTTTTAATTACCTTCTTTTAATTGCAGACCGTTTAGCCCCGATTTTCACCACTGATTTTCTTCTTCAATTCAAGAAAGATGAATAAATTTATTGTTCATTCGAACTTTTTATTTGTTCAATTCATATATTGATAGACGAAATTTATCTTTAAACATGAATTTCACTATTTCACTTGGATTTAATGTAATAAATTACTTGAAATTCATAATTCTTGTTTAAATACTGAGATTATTTTAATACAAATAAACTGTTAATATTGCAAGATTCATTGGCCTTTTTTCTCTATTGAAAATTAAGATGTTTATATTTGCGAGTACAAGACAAATATGTCTGACATAGGTTGCTCAGTAGTTGTCTTGAGACTATTTGCATGTTCGTGTGTGATGTTGATGTGGTGTGTGTATGTGTACGTCTTGTACGTATCTGTTGGTTGCATGTGATATGTAAATTTAGATGTGTATATAGTTCATTCAAATAATCTATTACTGTTTAGCATTGTCTATACTTCTTTAATGTCCCTGATGGCTACATTGTTAACTGTTTACATTTAATTGACGCTCAAACTAACAAACATTTTGATTCATTATAGAATGATTTAGTTCCAAATTACAAAATGAAATCGTAACATTTGTTATTTTACATTTACTTGCTTAGATTCACAAAATTAATTTTACAAAATATTGTAACAATTCGATCTGCAATCTTCTGTTTTATTACTAAAGTAGAATTAAATTTTCATTCGCCATATATTAAATGTACGAAATTTTACAATCAAAGGAGATTTCAAAAAAAGCGGATAAAAATAAAGATAGAAAAAGGACAAAAAAAAAGGATCTAAAAAGTGCACCAAAAATCCAAATAACAGTAATCTCACAAACGACCACTGCTTCGCGCGTTAAACTTTAATAAAAATCAAACGAAACACCTCCATAAATTCTTAAAAGAAAAGGATAGAAGAGGGCAGAAAAAAGAAAGATACAGCAACATTGTTCAAACCAACAGAAGATAAAGATAAGCGAGATAATGGTTAAGAATGTGGGGAGAGACATGATGTGAGGAAGTTGGTCGATGCAGAAGGAACGCAGGGACGAGCTTAAGACTGTCGCGCGCACCACTCCGTTTTCTCTATAAAAGTTGTACGTGGCACAGGATATAGCGCATTCACTTCCGGAACGAAGATAAAGAATGTAAGTCGAGGTGAGGGACAACAGAGAACGCGAGCTTTGGCTGTCTCGCGTGCAATCATCTAATGCGCTGGACCTTTGCAGCGAAACCTTTTATACAAAAGCAAAATTACATGTTTTTTCAACTCAAAACTTCCCTTTCTCTCTCTCTCTCTCTTTCGCTTTTTCTCAATATTATGTAATAAAACATTTTTTCAAAATTAAAATGCACACGGCAAAATTGTATTCAAACGCTTTCTTATTTCCATTTTCGTAATTTAAAATTAAAATGAGATTAAGAAAAAAATATGAAGGAAATTTTGTTTAAAGAAAAAGTATGTATACTTTTATATACAATTGCTTATAAATATTTATAAACGATCAGATTTTTTATGAAATTAATGAAAAATATATTATTGTTTATAAAAGTAAGATTTTATGAAGTGATAAATGGATTATTACATATGTAATATTTTATTTAATCATTGTATTTTCTGCATTTTTGTAAGTTAATGAATGAAATATGTACAATAAAAAATCAATAATTGGAAATAAGCCAATAGAATCCGGTAGCAAAACATTTTTATATCTCTGTGTGTTCTCTTATCTATTTTCATTAGTGTTATCTTTCACAGCAAAACTGGCAATTTGCCTTTATTTTGAAAAGTAATTCGATTAACTTGAAATCGATTCAACTTAAATAAGACTACACTTCGCGTATTTTTACCCGAAATTATTAGACTGCAATTCATCTATTTCGCTGGCTCAAAAAGATCTGACTATTCCATTTCCGTTGCATTGAAATGGTTTTATTAAAAGACAATTCGCAATCGAACTCAATTGTTCAGTTATGGCGTTGGCATTTTGTTTACAAAAAATGTTAAAGTGTTATACAGAATCGAAAAATTCATCTTGCCGATTTCATTTTTAATATGGAAAAAGTTTTTGTTTGCCTTTCTGCGTATAAAGATTGTTTTGTACTATTAGTTTTAACAGCAAATCTCGAAGACAATGCTTAAATTAATTATTATTTATTAATGTTAATGTTATTGATTAACTATTAGTTAAAATTAAAAAATATTTTCTTAGCAGAAAACATTTTTAGGAATATGATTTTGAAATAAAATTTGTTCGTTTAATGTCTTTAAATAGATTTTCCATATAAAATATACGTTGAGTGCAAAATTTCAAATTTCTAATGATAAAATAAAGTTTATTTCAAATAATATATTTTCATTTTACAATTTAAAATTAAAAAGCTTCCTTTTTTCTTAATATAAAATATATTTTAATTGTATTATTTTATGCTAAATTTTGTAAAGAAGAATTTTTTAAGAGAAAACAAACTTTAATTCTAATTATATATTTAATTTGAAAAAATAATTTAAAAAAGTAAAAGTTAATGAATTCTTTTATTTTTTTACATAATTATAATCTTAATTTATTTAAAATGTTCAACAAATATTTTATAATAAAACTGTAAAAATCATATCTGCATCTCAGAATTAATACCATCATTTCTTTTATATTATAAACCAACTCGCATTTTTACAACGCGCTAAAGAATTTAATTGTCACACTTTAATTCATAAAAAATTTAACACTTTGAAAAACTTGCTTGTTTTTAGGTCTTTATTGCTGTTTTACTACCATTTGCAGTGCAAAAAAGTGAAACCATAAAGTCTCATTTATATATCAAAACACGTGCGTCAAACAGTATTTTGCGACACGCGATATCTTTCGAAGCATCATCAAAATCCGGAAACTTTGGTTTGTACATTTTCACATTGTTCTGTTTTGTAAATCTTATATATATCATGAGGAATATTGTTTCTTCTTTGCTGTCCGAAGAGTCAAAATACGAAAAAGTATAACAAATGTTCGCAAATGCGACATAAAGATGCTATTGGAAGATCACATTCGGTTTGCGCAAACGAGGCCGAATGTGAGCTTGCCTGGGTCCCGAGAGCGACACACGCACCTGGAACAGAAAGAGCGTTTGGTTATTTATGTAGTGCGGGTGCGTAGCGTGTTTATGGTTTTTGCGCGAAGCGGTCAGGATGCAAAGAGCATCGTAAAACAGGGTCGTCCGGACGTTACCAGGAAATAAACGGCCTATGGGAACGGCTGCATAAATTCGGCTCCGCTCTCATCCGCAATGCTGCATAACCCCAACCCGTCAGTTATGTATGTTTTTTCCTTCGTTTATATTTTTTTCTCTCTTTCCTTTTTTTCTATTTTTTCGGAGTTTATTATTTTCAACGAACTGAAATTTGAAAATGATTCATGGCTCATATAAAGCCAATACTATTGTCAAGGGTTCAATTAATAATGACAAAAATCGGTGTACTTTGATGATAAATATACGAATATAAGTTGCAAAATAAATACGTCAAGAATACATTATTTTATTAGATTAAATTATTAAATATTTAAAAATCAGTTTCGTTATTTTTTTAATTTTAACAATTAATTTTTTTTGTTTATCCTGTTAACAAAAAACAATGTAAAAAGGAAGGATTTCATAATATAATAAGTAATTAAAAACAGAACTAAATAATGAGAGGAATGCAACAAAAGATAAGCTTATAGCAAATACAAATATGAATAAAAGTATAAAAGTATATTAAAAAAAAACAATAATAGAGCGAAGTGAACCAACGACTGAATAAAAGTAAATAGAAAAATATGAAATTTTAAATATTATTAAACGGAACTTCAATGCAAACTTTGAACATCTCATAAATAAATTTTACAAACAAGCAAGTTTTTTAAGTGAAAATTTCAAAAAATGGTGGTTTAAAACGTGAGAATACGTACACCTTGACTCAAGAGCGTCAGGTGTAAAGTTTCGACGATTTTTCATTGTTTTACTACATTTGAAACTAGATTTATTTTGTACATATTAATCAATTTTGCATTGTAAAGTAACACTAAAAAATTATTTTGTTTCACAAATTTAGTGAAAAATATAAAACTATAATACTCATACAAAAAAACACTAACAATTAAAAAATTAGAGAATTATTTTTAAATAAAATAAAAGACTTTTACATAATAATCAATTTTTTTGTACTGCAAACTAAAAATAATTTGGACGAATACTTTGAACGGAAAAATGAAGCAAATAATAAAAGTTATTTCAAGAAATAGAAACAAGTTTAAATTTAAAGGTTTATTTAAAATAAAAAAAAATAAAAAGAGTAATAAATATTATTTTAAAGTAAAAGAATATAAAACGCAGTTTTGAATGCAATTTTAATAATGGAACTTTATGTAATAAAATGTAATATATTTTCTTAATGTAAAAGTTTACTATTCATCGCATTAAGTGCAACAAGTAGTACTTTGTCTATAACATTTATTTCATTGCTAGTGTAAATAAGATTTATAAAATACATCTAAACTAAAAAAATTGTTTTAAAAAGAACGCAGTCTGCTTAAAGTAAAATACCGTCAGAAAAAACATAGTATTTTTGAGTGCAAAGTCGAACGGATTTTCTCGTATGGCGTTTGTTTTTGCAAAGACAAATAAAAATTTTAATTTGAGTTCGGAGTGAGCGAAAAGATATTAAAACTGCATTCAAACTAAATCATCGCGGACGGAGAAAAAAACATACGACGAAAGACGCGGCCACATTCAGTGCCTAAGGTTTAATAAATAATTCTCTCTTTAGGATCGCGCTATTTTGAGCAGCTCGACGAGGCAAAATTTCACCTCGTACATTCCTCGCGAATATGTAAAAAAGTTTACATTTGCATTTTCATATTCCGTTTACGTGTATGTTCTCTTCTTGTGTGCGTGTTTGCGCGTGCTTTTAAATATTTGTCCATAAAAATGCACTGCCGTCTGAATGCAAAGCTAGGTGATTCGCTTTGACATAAATGTTTGCGTTTTCGACGAAAGAATAAGAAGATAGTAAGCGAGAACGAACATAATTGCTTCACGATAAAAATGTGTTCAAATACAATACACGGAAGTACTGTAGAATCAAAATGATATATATTTATGTATCATTACATAAATATAAATATAATTATATCAGTTTTTTTCAACTATCTACTTACAACTATAATTGTCAAATGTAGAATTATTTAATTAAATTTATGATTTACGCTGTTGAATGAATATACCGAATTGAATAGATCTCAGTAATTATTATATAAATCTACTTAGATGATGGAAATTTATTTGATCAGATATGCGCGGATCGCTCGAAGTTCGTTTCTATGTCTGATTATTATCTGATTATGTTCATTCTTACCTATGTAGGTCAGATTTTATCATATATTTCAACTAAATTACAACAAGACTACTAATATTAATTAATTGCAACACAAAAATAAATAATAAACGTTTTCTCAAAAAACATGTAAAAATAATGTCATTTCATAAATTTGATTAAAAATAATATTTTGTAATTTTTCTTTGTTACAATTTTATGATATCTCAATCATAAAATGATTTCACAAACTAATTTAACTTGCAGCTCAATTAATCTTTCAACTGATAATTAATCGTAATAGCATATAATTTGAACCATAAGCGTTTCTTCTGCATTTCAACCGCAAATTTGTTCTTCATGTTCTGCGTTTGCGAAATGATGGGAGACAATACGCGTTGTTTCGTCATACACATTTCTGCTCGTTTGTCAAGAACTAACGCAAGTTGAAATTAGTTGGACAACAAATGCCAGGCATTCGAAGTGTCCGTTGCTTGGGTTTCTCGGCAAGGACGTGCTGCGCGCGATTTTCTAACGCCCTTCCCCCCCCCCTCCCCCGACCTACGTCCTTTCAATGTCCCTATGGCCGATTAATATCCCAGCGACGTAACTAATTCTAAAACAATGCCGACCGCTCGTCTGGAGCCTTGACACAAAGCGCGATGAAACCACCGAAGCTGTCCGCCTGGACAGTGCACGCGAGTGTGCATGCCCTCATTAATGAACACGTCTTTCTCTCTCTCTCTCTTTCTGTCCTTTTCCCTCTTTCACTTTCTCTCTCTCTCTCTCTCTCTCTATCTCTCGCCCGTTCTGTTTTACCCTTTCCGTATAAGATCTTTTCCCACGACCCCTACAGAATCACCCTGCTTGTATTTATCAGATCACGAGAGCACATCTGCGCATATTTCGACCAAATGCGAAATTTGTTTTCGGACTCGATTTGATAAGGGAAGCACGTTTGTTTACTTCTGTTTGTCGCTGCACGAAAGGGGGATGAGGTGTTGTTTGTTTTGTGGTCTGAATTGGCAGAAATTCACAGCAGATGTTAGAGTCTATTTAATACTCGTTGCATTGTTATCTTTGGACTAATTTACATATACAAGTGTGCAATTCACTTCAGTCAGTCTATGAATATCATTTAAGTTCGACTTGCGATTTATATTGCAAAACGATGAAAATGTATCGTTGTAATTGATTATGTTTACTTTGTATGCATGAATAATTCATTTACACATTGCAAGACGAAAGTGTATTGTATGCAGACTTTAGTCATTAAACTGAAAGCAATCGTATACTCAGAAACCATTTAAAGAAACCATTGTGCAAATTTAAAATAATAGAAATTTATTTGATTTAAATAAAAGTCATGCATTTGAATTTGGAGAAAATAGAAAAATTAAATTTAACTTATTTTATGGATGAGTTTTGATAAATATTAATTAATTGTCAAATTATTCCGTTTGGTTCAATAGCAACACAAATAATTTAGTTAATTTTGAAATTGTATTGCTATTAAGATATGAACTTTAGTAATACGCTAGCGTCCAATGTTTTGTAATTATGCAATTTTCGACACTAGTTAAAACAAAAATTTAATGAGTTCCTTGAACAAATGGGACCGTTTAATAAAACGCGCTCAACTTTTTACAAGTTATTCAATTCAGCAAGTTTAATGGAGACAGTCGGTACGAATTCCATTTTCACCGAAAACTTTTCTGAATACGTATAGTTTCAGATTACTTAATTGTGATGTTTTACATAAAATTAGTTATGATGGTATAAAAGTACTGACAATTTGTAAGAGAAAAATTAAATTTCAAGTAGTCATATAGTGTTTTAAAATATATAAATGAAATTTTTATAGTTTTGTCGTGTTCTTTTTCAATTATTTTAAACATTTAATAAACGATAGAGAAAAAACTTCTTAATCTTAATTTTTTTTGAAATTATTTTACACATTTAAGCAACATTTTTTCCCAGCATATTTTTGACATTATTATCTTTTTTATATTCCGAAATAATGAAAATATTTAATTATGATTGCATACAAAATGGAATAAAATTGTGCTGTCATTCAAAATTTGTACATTTTGCATTATCAAATTGGTTTTAAATTATTAAAGCTGTTCTCATCATGTAATACTGTCACAAGCATGTACTTATGATTATCAATTACATGCACGAAATTAGATACAATATTAATCAATCATACAGCACAGCTAAAGCAAGTTCTCGTTTATATTTAATAAAAGTTGATAAAATATGTAAATATAATGGTTATATAAAGTATAATTGTTAATGACAATATATATATGGATGCAATATTGCAAAGCGGATTATATATATATTACAGAGAGTCTTGTATGTAATCGAGAGTCGCACAGTAACGAAGTAAACCACGTCAGAAGCATCTCGACAATTAATTATGCGCTGACGTAACTAATGCCAGAACAATGATCCAAGGTGGTCGTCAGAGGGGCGCATCGTGGCGCGCGTGTGACGACAATGCATATTGAATTCAGGAACCCGGGGCACTGAACAATGCACATCCCGTCCGACGCTTACGGCTGTCTAACGTAAGGAGAACACGCCGGCATCGAGGTTTTGTTAGCTTCCTATTGCGAGCAGTCGTTCTGCCCATATCGGGTTACGTGCCAGCAACGCGTTTCCCCAAACGATCACTACCCACCTTAACTATCTGCGCTCCAGATCCACCTATTGTTATCTCCGAAGAAACCTCTTCGAGTGGAAATTCATCTTCACCTTGCACTTTTCTTTATGTTAATGCGCAAAAATATCATATTTTTATGCTTTTAATCTTTTACTTTATACATTTTTTTTCGTATTTATGTTTATAATGAATTATTTCAAGGATATATAAAACTGCAATTTAACAATGTAAAATTTTATTTTCTAATTTAATTTTGAAAAAGGGAATCAATTGGATTATTAAGGCTTAAATAGATGAATTTAAAAAATAAATGGATAATTGTAAATATATTTTGAACATTTATATTATTTATTATTTTAATTTCCATTTTGACTTCATTACGTATAATGAGGTGAATTAAAATTTACAATATGTGTATAAAAATGATAATGAATGTTGAAATAAGATAAAAATGGGCCAGAAATAGAGCAAAACCAAAAGCAAAAATTCGAAACAGCGAAAGCTGCAAATGTGACAAAGTTCGGCTAAGCGAATGTTGTGTATATACATGTGCAAAGATACACGTTGCACATTGCGGTCACAAAACTGTTACTCTTGTATTGCGCAGCGGTCGCACGTGGAGTACGTTTATAGATATATCGCGCAAGCTGCCGCCAGATTACATGCTGCCGTATCGTCGGTTAATTAGCTTTATACGTTCAATCTCGCAAGACCGTGCAATAGCACGGAACAGACAGTGATAAACAGGAACATGTTGCCGCCGCAACGTACATTTTTCACTTGACTTATGACTGTCGACGATTTCGTTAGCGTCGACGAAACTGCTACTCTTTTTCTTACTGCATTCGTCATAATTATTGCTGTTCTAATACTTCCTTCTATATAATCATTTAATTTTTTCCTTGAACAAACGGCAAATATTTTTTATTATTACACGTCGGGTAAAATTGCGATAAAAATTCTTACAATCTCGATATATTTTTACTATACTGTCTAAGAACGTGGGGATAAAATTCAAATATTATAAAGTTTACCACACTCTTAAAACACTCCTTTTGGCTGAAAACAAAAATTCTTGCACGAAAACGATTTTTATTTTTGACTAAATAATAAGACGGATTTTGTTTTAACTCAAGAAAAAACGTTTTACGTCAAGACAAAATAGAGACATTTCTTGGCTCAAGACAATGATTTTTAAGAGTGCATACTGTCTCT
>JABFPJ010000146.1:0-58810 GCA_022817425.1 Gryon sp. ZL-2020 | reverse complement strand
ATTAATTGTAATCATATGAACTGTTAATTAAGTTTTATTATTAAAGTACCTTTTGCATTTTCACTTAAAAGATATTAAAAAATATATATAATAACATAAACGTGTAAAAGTTCAATTGACAAGCCTATCAAAAACCAAAGTTTTCTAAAATGTTAAATACTAACTGTTATATACTAAATTACACTCAAAAAACAGATTTTATCCGTCATATGATTAAAGAATTAGACAATTGTTTCACATGAACACAAATATTTTAATTGAAGGTAGTTTTTAATTTCTTTAAAATGAGTGTTTCACATATTTTAAATCAAATGTTATCTTTTCCATTTGCTAACTTTTTCTGATTTTTTAACTGTTATATTTTGTTTAAAAGTTTTAGTGGCATATAAATTATATCAAATCCCTCACGGACAAAAATATAAACAACAATTTTATATTCTGTTATATAATACTATTGCCACATTTTTATATAAATTATATTTTTTTTTGTATATTATATAACTTTTTTATACAATTTTATATATACAAAGTGAATTTGTTTATTTATATTTTCATAAAAAATATAAAAACTTTATTTTGCATATATAAAATTATACAGCAAAGGAAATTTTTTGGAATAATTACTATAGGAAACTATACTAACTGTATAGGGGACCCTACAGGGACTAACTGTAGGAAAAATGTAATGTATTTTCTATTACTTACCTTAAGAATCTCAAAAGTATCCGTTATTTTATTGAAGTAATTTTCTCATAGTTGCAGGAATAAATGTAAAAACATGCTTGATGAGCCCTTGTTGCTGTAAACTATAGTAATTATTCCAAAAAATTTCGCTTCGTGTATATAATATATAAAATATATATATAATTTATATAGAAATGCCCCAATAGACTGTATAACGAAATATAAACATATAAAATTATTGTTTCTATCTTCGTCCATGGGATATGTCTAATATATTAATAATTCTAATATAGTCAAATAATATTATTATACTTGCTGAGGCTTTCTTACTTGTGAGAATGGCATCACTCATCGGAGAAACCTGTGCCGAATTCACTAGTTAAGTAATATACTCAATTGATTCAATTATTAAAACTAAGGTATTTAAAGGGAAGGAATTAATTTATTAAAAGTTACTATGTATCCGAGTAAATTTTTGATGGTAAGTGCATTTAGCAAATTTTACTTTTTGACTTAGTAAAATAATTTAATACAAAAATTCCCTCTCTGAGTTCCGAACTCAGTACCTGCGTTGTTTCGTTATAAGCTGTGGTTACTTTAAACTCACTGCTATTTGCTCAACTGTTATTGTTCAACAATCTTGTTCTGTTACTTAAACTATTAAAGCGTGAAATATACTTTCACCACTGCAAAAAGAAGTGTTTTATTTTGAGACATTTCGTTCAATGTTAAACAGATATGTTAAAATTTGAGACACCTCCAATTGTTTTAAAAACAACTACAAAAACGTTTAATAAATGTTTCCAATGGAAACATTTATTTTTACTGTGACATATGGCAAGTTCGAGATAGTCGATAGATTCGACCTACCATGTTAGACTAAACAAATAATCAGATCGAACTCATGTTCGATTAAATAATCTATGGATTATTTAGTGGCATTACTAAATTGTTATTGAATAATCCAGTAGTAGAACATGAGTTCTATTGTATTATTTGTTTGATCCAATGTGGTAGGCTGAATCTGTCTACTATCCCGAACATACCAATAATATTTACAATAAGAGTTAGTAAAAATGCATCATAATTTTGTAAGAATTACTACAAATTTAGTAAAACTTCATCAAAATTTTATAAATTTGAGCAAAAACATGTTATTAATTAAGAAAAGAATACTACCATCACAGATTTAACCAAATGCATAGAAATTTTTAATCAATTATTTCTTTCCGTGTATAATTGAAAAAATACACACACAATTATGCTAATGGATGTTTAAAATTACCTATGTTGCCACAGGAATAGCGAAGGAATTCTCTAAAATTAAGAGTTGTAGAATAGTGTATGATTAATAAGAAGATAATATTAGGCAGTCACTAATAGGACTGGCAGTACATTTAATTCGCACTTTTTAACTTCTCAGTTATCATTTTAAATTCACTTTTATGCAAATATAACGATTGAAATAACGAAATCAAAATGTATGCAAGAAAAATCCTGTATGCATTAGAACTTTTATTGTAGTTATCATTTTATATGATTTTCTCTTTTTAAAATTTGTTGAATCTCGCGTTTCGTATTAAAGAAGGATCAAATATCAAATATTAAAAGACATCACTATTTTCTTTGAAATTATACAATCACTAAAATTTAAAAAAACTTTGAAAGTAAAGCTAAAACAATCTTTTCTAAATATTTTCTTATTTTAGCATTTCTTTTTGTATAAAATTTTAATGAATAATTAAATTAATATATAAATTTGTTCTTATTTTACGATAATTTATATACATATGATGTACAGTCAATTTCCATTTATACATTTACTAAGAATTTATTGACATTTCTACATAATCAGAGGACAAGTACGTCGTAAGATTCTACATTTCCGAGAGATTATTCAAAATAGTGAAAACATTTTCAAATATATGAAGCTTTCTGCAAATTTATGTCAAATATGTGTGGTTTATAAAGGTATAATAATTCAAACGTTTTTAAAACAATCTTACAACAAATTGACACAAATTTTAAAAATAATGTACAGAATTAAATAAATGTAATTAATTTAAAAAAATGAACTTCATCGACAGTTAAACTTCATTTATCGAGCGGACTTTTTCACGTCAAGTAAATTGTCGCTGACTTTAATCTTCCATTTGAACATAAGTTCACAACAAAACAAGCGTGACAGTTTCAATTTTAGTTAGAAATAGTAAAAGTGTCTGTAAATGAATTGTTTCTTTATTTTGAGCTTTTTAATTAATTTTAATGCAGAAGCTTAAACAAAAAGTTTGTTAAAATATAGTGATTGCAGTTGTCCCTTTCAACGGATCTGTTTCAAACATCTGCTTCAAACGAGAAAGACTAATGAATAAAAAAGTTACATAAAATATTAACTTTGACTAATAGCATCGCAACTTATAACTTCTAATGTGCAAAAAACATATATTTAAAATTTATTATTGTCTATGCCTGTCTGTACATTACATTTTCAAACAATATATACGTGACCTATATATAAAAAATACATGATTTAATTGAAGTATTTTTAAAATACAATGAAATAACCGACTTATCGATTAAGAAAATTATAAATATAAAAAAAATTGAGTAAGTATTTTATATTTATCGTTATATTACAAATAATATTAAGTAATATTATATTTTATACGAAAACGGTTTTCAAAATTGAACTAAGCTGAACTATTTACTGTATTTCAACTTTAAATTAACTTTCTAAATTATTTACTTCGATTATAAAAATTACTTTACAACTTCGTGCGAAAATATTTTCTACGAAAGCTTAAAAGGATTGCAGCATTAAGTGATAATTTAAGACTACAGCTGGTATTATTAACAATACCAATGTCACAAGTTTAGATGGTACACATTTTTTCATTTTTGTTTTTTTCAATATAAAAAAAAACAAAATTTCCTTTTTAAAAATTGTTTTAGTCCAGCCTCAACTAAATTGATGAAATTGTGAAAATTTGCATCTTAACGTTTTATAATGTTGGTATGCTGTGGTTTTAACTATAATCGATATTTCATATTGCTGTCTTCTGTTAAACTTGTGTTTAAGTATAGTCGCGCACAACATAATTTCATACAAAAACTAAAACGATTAATTCTTTTTGCTCTTTTAATTGTTTTTTTTACAAATAGTTATTGCAGTTGGATAATCTATTTTTATTGCCATCGAAAATGTCAATTTTCCGCATGAAATTGAAAAAAAAGAGAGAAAAAAAGGACGTCACGAAGAAAAGACATGAAAAGCTCCCGCAATCGTTGCAATAATACATTTCTTTTTCTTCTTTGTTTCATCAAATAAACGAATAGTAGTTTCAATTAGATCACGTCAGACTACTCCATTTGGTTTGCGAAACATGCATCTCCTTGGATCTAACTCAATAAGCCATAAAATTTGGCAAACCTCCTTTGCAGAACATTCGGATAAAGACGAACATTTTCCGGTAGACATCGCGCGGAAACCACGCTAGACAAATACAACCCATAATTTGGAATGTTATCTCGCGAAAAATGTCAACTCCCGTATGCTCTTGAGTTTGTAAAATTCATCAAAAATGCTCGCTCTCCGACAGACCTGCTGACGTTTACTGTGCTTACTTTTAATTTACCATTATCTGCTAAGTTATGGAACTTAATTATTTGAGAGAACAAGTGGCAGCCATTTGTTATCGAGTAATGCCTTTCTGTTTTCTATTTTTTCTCTTGTTTTTAATTTCATTAGTATAATACAAATGTATTGTTCTTATAAAATGTAATTTTAAAAAGTAATTTTGTTCATACTTAAATGCTTAAACACAATCATGTTAATAAGTTTGATTTGAATAAAAAATGGTTTTTAAATTGACGAATTTTGTTTATAGAATTTTTAATGGATAATAAAAAGTCATGGATATTTGAAAGATAATTCGTGAAAAAGAGCACAATAATGGCCCTGTCAACTTACTACAACGCAGTTAACTTTTAACCTTAACGCTTTTAAGAGCTTTGATCGTGAAACGTTGAAAAGAAGTCCTGTTGTCCTAATAAAATACATTCGTTCGAAAGAGTCTGCACCATGAAATAGCTGAATTTTATTACTTTCATGGAACTTCTTACGTATATCCTAGTGTCACATTTTTCTTGAAAGGCATAAAATGTATTTTTAGCCGGTCATAATCGGTCAGCATATGTTAAAGTCATTTTGCTTTTCGCTTTTAAATCTTTTTGACAAAAAATTACGTAAAAAAGAGAATAACAAACTTCAGTAATATCAAGTCTAATCATTATCATATAAAATTCATACGCAAGGTTCTCGTCAGAAATATAATCTGCGTCTTTTAAGTCAAAGCAATTCTTTGATGAATATTTCTGGCAAAATTTTTTGCATATTATTAATATCACTGGTAAAATTAAACATGTATTTCACTGTAATATGATATTATATATCATTTTAATATTTTATATTTTAACTATATATTTCTTTTAATTGTTTCGATATTATTTTAATTTAAATTTCTATAATTATTTCGTTTCAACCAAGAATATTTCTTTTCTTAGATGCAGAGTCTAGATTTTTTTTATTGTTAACTAAAAGTATTTCTCTTGGTTTTTAAGAGTATATAAATGAGAAAATGGCACGGACAATATAAATTAGCTATTAGATTTTTCAGATTGCATAAATAAAGTGAATGAAAAAAGATCCGTTGAGAGATGGTGAACGCTGTAGCCAATTTTTACATCCTTTTAAGTAGCTTAATTAGCGTCAAACTGCGTCACTGGAGTAGAGTAGCTTGCAAATTCGATTTCAATGGCAGGTACCGAGATTAATGTATTTATGAAATTACTTGATAGAATAACATGCATGCATCTACCACTGCAAAGCAAGTGGTTGTATGTCGGGACAGAGAAAGGAAACATCTACTTCCTCCACATTGAGACGTTTGCTTTGTCAGGCTACGTTATCAACTGGAACAAAGCCATTGAAGTGTAAGTCCATCACAATGACCATGTTTATTTCACGTCCAAAAATATCTTTATCTTTTTCTATATAATATACATATACGTTTAATATAAGCATACAATTTTCAGCAAAAACAAATAAATGAATTTTGAGATAGAAAATTACATATGAACAATAACAGCTGGAATGCTAGAATAAATACACGATAATATAATATTCCTTGTCAGATGTTCAGCATTAATATACGTTTTACAGAATATTTAAAACAGATTTCATTATTTACGTATAGTATGTCATACTAGATTTTACAAACAGAAATATGAGCAGATTGGATTTTAGTTACTTGATATGTTGTTTTAATGTAACTTGAATAGAGATTGTTAACTGAATAAATTTATGATGCTTGAATGAAAGAAAATGATTCATTTTTAGTACAAAAAATATGATGAGAGTATTGATTGATTAGATAATAAATGAGAAGACGTCTTTTTATGAGATAGTTACATTAAGCTCTAAGTAAAATAAATAGCGTACTTTAGCTCTTGAAATTTTAATCTAGTCTTAGAAGAAATAGATTATTGATTTAAGGTGAGGATTTAATGACGGATATCGATAAGGAATTACATTTGAGCAAGTGAGTAAATTACTGATGTAGTGCAATTTAACAGTATGAAGTTGTATGTATATCATTTAACGTTTAAATTGATTTTACATTTATTCTACATTTATTCTATTATTATTTCAGCAATTGTTGCTAAATAATTAAAGAGCTGAACTAAAAATTATAAATTGCATTATGTCACATTTTCTCACTTTTTTTAATCATATATGTACGATTTGCTAGTAAAAATGTGTATTACCAAATTTTATAAATCGTACCTCTTTAATAATAATAATAATAATATAATGAAAATCGAAATCTGACATTGAAATTTATGTCAAATCTTTTACATCATTTCGTCTATTACATTTGACAATAGTCAAGAAAGCGAATTGTATATGAGATTTGAATGTAAAATATATTCTGCGCAAAATGTTTTGTTCTTTTCTACGCTCTGTCTCTTTTTCTTGTACTAAAAATTTGACTTGAATCAAAAGTTTCATGTCAGATTACATATTGGAGCAAAATTAAATGTAAAATGTACGTGAAATTTGAACAAAATCAAACATCACATCTGATATGCAATATCTCATATTGCGTTTGATAGAAGAAAAATTCGTCTGATGGTTGAATTTCAGAAATTCCACGTTGAATGGAACCGTAACATTAATAACACGACGTTCATTTTAATTTCCTGCTGCCGTTGTTATTAAACAAACATTGTTATAAAAATATCTATTTTTGAGTAGACTTGCACTGCAGTTGAAGAGAAATGTCTTTATTTTCATCTGTATAACCACTATTTATTTCTCTGACTATAAATGATAAACTGTCTAACTGTTGAATGCCATCCAATTATTGAACAAATGTGTATTTATTATATATTTATTCAAATGCATAATGATTATGTTTGCTTTGTGTTTCTGTTCTATTTCTGTAAGATTGAAATAGGTCATAAAAGATATAATACAGGAAGTTTCAGCATAAACCAGCATGAGAATAATATATACATATATAGTGAATGTATGAGTGATTAAATAAAATGCTATCTAAATAAAAAAAAATTAAATTAAATCCTTAGCAATTACATTGTTTCATGTTATTTGTAAAATAATTTTTTTATTTTGTTAACTTTACATTCTTCTTCGTATTTATTTTATTTTTAAATTACAAATGTATTAATTTCCATTACTTTTTTTTTGCTTATGTTTAATCATTTCAATAATCATCAGTTTTTTTCTGTGAATCAAATGTAGAAGTGCAAATGTACATCATTGTTGTCGACTCTCCTTCAATTATACGTTTTTATACCATTCACTTTATTAACATTTGCTGCTTCTTTATTACTCAGTTTAGCATAAAAAAATGCACAATACAGACATTTTCCTTGCACATGAAAGAACGCAAATTCACGCACGACCGCTCACAACTGTCCTCTGTTTGATATCAAAAAACTAGATTAAAGTTAGACCTTTTTCCATGAAAAGCAGATTTTTTTTTGTTATTTGCACAATTTTGAAATAAAAATATTAATAATTGCGTATTCCTATCTGTAATATCGTAAATCAATGTTACAACAACCTTTAATTAATTTACTGCAAAATAATTTTGGATAAAACCGTGCAGCTGACGATAATATCCATATGAGTTATTTTGCAATAATTACTGGACATTTCATAAAACATGTTAATGTATATACAAAGTGTTCCATTTCAAAAGATCTACTGTTAAACATCAAGTACAAGTCCTTTAAAATATAACATTCTATATTTTCATGTGGTTATGCGAGTTGTGGTAAAAATTAAATATCAAATTACAACATTAAAAAATTAAACAAAATAATAATGAAACAGCTTTTCTCTGATATTTTTATAACAAATTTGTTATTCTATATTATCGTATATGTATATTATTTTCAATTTATATTGAACGATTATTGACCGTATTCATTATATTTTTTCAGATTAAGAAAAACACATCCAGGCGCTGTCATACATTTGAGTGATAATCCGTTAGATTTAAGTAAGGTAAGAACAATCTAATAGAAAAATAAAGTTGTTTATGTGAAATCCAATTAATAACAACCGAAATACAATATGAAATAAACGTATAAATTATCTATTGAGTTATTAATGATGCATAAATTCCAAGTGCAATCTGTCAATGATTCACGCAACAAAATAATGAAAATACGGATATCTCATAAACACTTTGTAATTTACAGGGCGAAAAATTATCAGATTGTGAAGTATGTTTCTCCTTTCTATCCTTTTTTTTTGTCTCTCTCCTTCTTTTTCATTTCTCCGTCTAGCGTGAGAGATAAGTACATCAAAAACGCACGTTTTGATATGTATCGTTTATAAAACACACCCTCGACTATATACAAATTATAAATGTGGCTGATGAAATGTAAGAAAAATTAATCATGAAAAATATATCGCATTTTAAAGTCGCTTTTAATCAAATTTATCATTTTTTACTGTCGAGTGTAGATAAAAACGTGAAATGTTATAATTTAATTGTAAAATGCATTTAATATGGACGTGAAAAATATTTCAATTAATGTATGACAATAAAATAAAATTATTTAACAGGTATCCTTAATTGATAAACAAATATTTATTGCAGTTGTTGAAAATCATAATAAATTATGGAATATTTATTATTTGCGTATTATGTAATTGTTAAATTTGTTGGTTGTTCATATTTTTTAATTTATTTATTCAAAATGAGACAAACAAATGTTTGGCTTTGAAAGTGCGGTAAATAATGCGGTAAAATATTTGTCTTCATCCTAAGCTAATAATTACATTAATAAAAAAAAGTAATAATGAAATAAATATTCACATATGTCATGTAAATGGAGCCATTTAAAATAAAACTAACAAACATATAAACATTGTTATAAAAATATGCACTACATTAAAATGAAAAAAAATGTAGATAAATACAAAAAAGAATAAATGATACATAAACTATCCATATATATATATATATATATATATAATAAAGCGTTTTTACTCAGCAAAATGTGTATGAAGTTAATGGTTTTTAATTTTTTATGTATTTTTTGAAGATCAAACATTTGTATTGGGTGGAATGAATTTTTCTCTAACGAGGAATTCAACGTATTAGTTTGAATATTTAACGCGAAATCGAGATATGTGAAATTTTGACGTAGAATATTGTTTGGAATTGGAATATTGCTCGAAGGATAAAATAAAAGCAAGCAAGAAAGAAATAATAAATGTAAACATAAATCCTTGATTCAATTCAGGATCCTGTTTATGATGCAATATCATTACATGAATAACCATAACCATATAAGCAAGTAAACTTTGATACGCCATTTCACACGAATCAATAAACTATCGACAGAAACAGGACGAAACGTGTCGGAAATATCTAAACTCATATCTTAATGTACAAAGTTTAGCAATAAAACATGTAACAATTTGCTTAAATATTGTCACATCTCTCGTTCGACGAAGAAACTTACAACTTGTATGAATATAAATTTTGCTAACAAATATATTTGTTCAGAAACAAAATTTTTAGAAATTATTCAGTTGATGATATATGGTATCATATCGAACGGCAAATGTCGACAAATGTCGACGAATTTCAACAATGTAATAAACGATACTTTTTAGAGTATTTTTTCATTTTATTTGAAAATGGAAAAATTAATGTTATTTGTTCAAAAATGAACAAAATAGTAAAATTTTTTTGCAAGTGCCTTTTCGAAGTGGAAATTTCTTGTTTAAACTTGTTAACAAAAATTCTATTTCAATTTGTTCGTAATTATATTTGCAAGAATTGAAGTTATTACAAATTGCACTATTTTAAGATCAAAAATAAAAATACTTGGTATGAAAATCTTTCCATAATAAAGGTGAATGTAAAAAACATAATGAAACATGGAGAATATAAAGTTACACATGTTTCAATTACGTATCTTTTAACAGGTTGTTATTGTTATATATTAATTATATAAATGTTGTAGTTCTAAAAATACGATGTGAAAGAAAATGATAAACATTTAATTTACTTGCAACTTGCAACTTCAATTTAGTTATTATTTACATTATATCCTTAATATTCATAATTTTACTGGAATTTTATTACATGTATAAATACATATTATATCAAAATAAGAAAATCAAGTTAAATATTTCTCTTAATATTTTATTTAAATACATGCAGTAAACTTCATACTGGTAATAATGAGTACTCATAACGTATGAAAGTTTTCTTATTCGACAAATTTTGTTTCTATCACTATGAGATTTATTGAACAACGACCGAACAAATTCTAATTCAAATCGTAAATTTGCTTGCTTCTACAGATGCTGATCGGTTACGAAACAGGGCAAATAGTACTTTGGGACTTGAAAATGAAACAGGCAGATTACAGATGCCAAACGGAGCAACCGCTCAAATCAATATCTTGGCATCACGAAGGGAAACAGTTCATGTGTAGTCACACGGACGGCTCACTCACGACCTGGACGCTGCGACAATTAAAGCCTTCGAACGTGACACATCCACATGGTAATTTTCGGATGAACTTTACAAACAAGATCCAAATGACAATTTAAGTGTAACATACGACTGTCATTATGATCGGCTTGTTCAAAATAATTAGAAAGCAGATCAATAGATTAGAAGAAAATGCGAATATTTAAATATTTGATACTGAGCAATTTAAGAAGTTTTAAGTACATTATTTTCTAGAAATAAGTAAAATGTGAATGTAAATGTATTGTTCGATAGGCTGAATTCACTAACTACTCGATGTATTAACCTGCAGCGCTATTCTCGTTATCAAATGATTTTCCTTTATTTTCCGTCGTAATCAACTTTATTTGTTAAAAGTTGTGCATTGTGCGCGACAGATCAAATAAAAAGCTTTCTTCTCCTGCGAATAAAAGAGACACGCTTTTAAAGTAGACCGTGGAAAAAATACTCATATATTTTTTACGTTTTATTTTATTTCATTATTTATTTATTTAATGCATATTTTAAATGCCGTTAAAAATGTAAATACATACTTATCAATATATATATGTAGTTTATTTTTCGACAAATATATACACGAATACGTTTAAAATTTGATTTAATTTAAACTAAAATTTGATTTTTCTTTTTAATTTATTATAATTATTAATGATGATGTTTTTCATATTTTATTGCAGCTAAAAACACAAAGGACGGCGAACCGGAGCCTTGCAAGCCAATCCAGAAAGTAGAATGGAAGGTGTCTCGATCCGGGTACGTCAATCAGTAATTAAACACCGCAAAATGCTTAATTCGCTAAAATAATCCACAAATAAGCCGATTTAAGGATTAACACAATGAGCGTAACATTGGTTCTCATCTTGTAAACACGATTCCTATCCATTGAATACATTCGAATAATCGTTGTATGTGAAAAGCGACGAACTATAATTCATAAATGAACATCAGAAATGTTGTTTTCATTTATAATTAATTCACACAATAGTTTTGTTGCAAGGGACACTACCTTTTTAACGAATAAATAATAATAATTCATACAATTGAATTTTTAATCAGGTATTGTCTCAAACAAATTTATTCTTTATAATGAAATTTTCTCGAGAAATGCTTGTATACATTTCTTCTTAATATTTAAAACCAATTTTCACGTTTTTTTCTTGCTGAAAAATGTGCAAAATAGTCACATGTTTTTTCGAATTTTATTAAAAACAAGTAAATTCACAATTATATGTAATATTGAACAAGCAATTAATATCATGATTTCTTGACCTAACTGATGAAAAGTTAAGATTTACAAACATCAACATTTTATTAATATCGTTGACTCTTCTTATCCGTAGAATATATTATCTTTAATTCTTTATAGGAGAATGACAAAAGATAAAAGACATACTTTTGTTCTTTATATATTATGATTAACGTAACAAGATTTCAATTACTGTCAAGGAGATCAAACGTGATGAGAAGGAAGATTCTATTCTATTCATTGCAAATATCATTTGCTTTTTTAATATTTAAAACGTGAAATTTATTTGCTACAATAAGAATGACAACAAATAGATCAACATTGTATTTTAATGTCTGCAAATAATTTAAAAAGTGATCCAATTTATCAATACATGATGATGGACATTGCAGCGATAAATTTTAATCATAAACATTTTAGCAATTCATAATGATTCGACATTAACATTTCCATTAATTTTATTCTGACAAGACATGGAAATATTAAAGCATCATGCTTTAACCATTAAAATGGTTTTTGAAAAATGAGAAAAACCGTTTCCTTTTTTCGTTTCCTTAAATATAAAAAAAAGAATTGGATAGAAAACCCTTAATCTTGGTAGTAGACACTGAGTCACGATTCGATAATACGGGTAATTCGCGTAAAAGAGACGAGAGAAATGTTTTCTCTATATTTCGACTATCTGATCCCAATTCTCTGAGTTATAGCTGCAGGATTCGGTGCTTCGATCACCACTGATGATATATGGACCTATTGTTTGGGGATAATTCAAAAGTGCATTATGTATGGACGTTCCTGAGAAGCGTTGCGGACGAGACGATATTGATTTTCACTTCGTCGAAATTCAATTCGATATTCAGATAAGTGAGAAAGACTTAGTGACAAAAATGGATATTTATTGTCGAGAATATAATTAGGCGACTGACTTTTACGAGGCCGGCAGAATGATAGCGCCGCGCAGGGTAAATAATCCCTTTAACCGGGATTCCGTATGTTTTATTCACATGAACTAAAAGTAAGGTATCTCTCTGCTGTGTAATTGTGGCTAAATTAACAATGCTTACGATCGATCATCCGCGTAACGTTGCGTTCCTAAACCCGCGCGTTTAAATAATACAAATCGCGGTTAAGAATCCAGTGGTACTTTTTTTGTTTCTTTCGCATTCTTTTTCTCGTCGTCAATCACGCGTTGATGCATAATTAAACGTTACACGATCACTACTGACTTCGTCAGTCGCGTTCATTATCTTTTCATGATCACATTAACTCCATCAATGTTGCGTACTGCAGTTTTACACTACACGTTATAGTTTTAGAAAAGTATACGTTATTAGACGGTTTCATCAGGAAATGGAAAAATGTTTTGTAATAGAATTTTAGAATTTGTGCTGGTTTATATTGAATTAAAATTAATGTACTAATATAACTTTGGGTTAAATATTATTACAGTAATAAATATATAATTGTAAACTGGAAATGTATATTATAATATTAATCATAGCAATACAGTTGATTAATAATTCTGATTAGAGGCTCACTAATAATACTTCGGACATAAACTTCTTAATACGTTTATAATATCAGCTGGTAATATTCTTAATTGGAGTAACATATTCTGCTGGGATTATCTGATATATGTAATCAAAAGATAATTCCTACGTCATACAGTTTAGCATATCTTTAAAAATATATATACATTATGTTATATTTGATTGATTACAACAAAATTAATTTCCCTAAAGTGTTCTATATTGTTATTAAATTGATCCCTAGTTTAGAATTTAATCAAACTGTTAA
Organism: Gryon sp. ZL-2020; assembly: GCA_022817425.1. Lineage (NCBI taxonomy): Eukaryota > Metazoa > Arthropoda > Insecta > Hymenoptera > Scelionidae > Gryon > Gryon sp. ZL-2020. Next base: position 44,995 of record JABFPJ010000146.1, on the reverse strand, counting down.
ATGTAGTTTTACAGAATAGATTTTAATCAAAATTCTAGCTAGACGTTCCTGGAATATTGATTGTTATTTGAGAACTATGACCCAGGCTTTTGCATAGGCCTTCAAGTTGTGTCTGCATTATACGTAATTTTGAAATCGTCAAATGTAATTATTAATAAGAGAAGGCCCATCATTAGGTTAGAACATTTAATTTAGCACATGCTAATCAAATCAAAAGTACACTGTTTATGCAGTATTTAATAATATTGCATTTTAATATACTTAAATCATAATAAGAATTTCTAATAACAAATATGCTTTTAAATGTTGAAGTAATGTTATAGAAAGTTTGTGTAACTATAATAAATACATTTTATATGAAATTTCAAAATTTAATAAGAAAAGATCAATAAAGCATGAAAGACTGAAGAAATTTCATTATTTTAAACTTAAAATTGGTCTTATATTTATATATGTATGAATGTTTAGAGTAAAAGTATAATTTAGTGTAATATATATTATATCGATGTAATTGCACTGCTGTATAAACTATAAATAACATTGTTACAAAGATCTATAATTTTGCACAAAACATTTCCACAATGTAGATTGACATCTTGGAACGTTGACTTATTAAACTGTCGCTTAATATAACTATGTTCTTCTGTATTTCGCGACTTGCGACCTCTATTTGTATGGTTTATAATGGTCGAATGTTTACTAAGGCAAAGAGTTATCACAATGAACAGAGTTTGACTGTACATAGGCGTTGATTTCCGTCAACGGTGACTGACTTTTAACTGAAATTCACCGTTTGTTTTTAGCTATACATGCTCTAGATCGTGAAGTTGCAGAAATGTATTGCGAAACACTTATGCCGTTAAACTTTGAAATTATTGTTTACGTTGGGTCATTGGATTCAGGGTGTACCTACGAAGTCGGTAAATTTTCGTAAAATGCAGCAACGAGATAAGTGAATTGCAAAATTTATGATCTAAATCGAAAATTGAAGGATACTTTATGTAAATTTACCTCGAACACTTTTGTTCTTCAGAAAAAATTAATTTAAGTTTATGCGAGATAATGGAAAATGAATTAGAACAAGCAATTAATATTAAATAACGAATGAGTTTGATAGGTTTCAAAATGATATTGTCTTAAAGTCTTTGAGGAAGAAATTAAGAATTAACAAACATTATTCCATCGAAAATATTTCATCGAAGTGTATCTTCTGAATTAAAAATGAAAATGAAAATTAGATGGTACGCAATTTTTCATCCTTTTGAATAACTGAAACTAAATATTTAAGGTAATGGCACCGGTTTTCGTGACTGCGCCGTTTTTCAATATTTAACATTTAAAATCCTATTTCCATCTCTGTCTTAAGAATTTTGTCAGAAGCACCTTCTACCTAAAATGATTTTGAAAGATTGATTGAAAATGTTGATTTTTGGTTGCAATTTTCTCTTATACGAAAAAAAACAGGACATCTTGAAAGTTTGATGGTTTGAAACATTAAAAATATCGATCATATCTAAGAATTTCAAACTTTGACAATTAAACGTTATAAACACATCGCTATACACAAAAACTAACTTGACAAGTATACTGACAATATTATACATATATAATAATAATAATAATAATAATAATAATAATAATAATTTGCGTACAATTTTTATCTTAATGAATTATATCAATTTTAGTTTTTAATAAACGAATTAAAATAAGAGTAGAGACACCTTTTGCGTATAATTTCAAAGTTTGGACACATTTTTAAAGTCATCAACTACAAAGCATCTGAGCTATTAATCTTAAAGTTTTAAAAATCTTTAACTTTTCATGATATTTACATAAAATTTAAGTAAGTTCTTGAATAATCACGGATATATAGAATCTTCCAAATGACACTTTTTTAGTTAAAAGACAAAATTTATTATTCTTTCCATCCGATGATAGTAAGTTTTTTATTAATTAAATAGGCAAATTGCTTTCATTCTACAAATCGAAAATTATGATTTTCCACAAACAAAAAAATATCTGGCTGTCACTTATAACCTTTTTATTAAAATATCTTAACTTTCTATAGAAACAGCTAAAATATCTGGTTGTTTTAACAAGACCAAAATATTTACTTCTTCAAGTTTACACCCAGCATATATCTGGTTGAAACGACCATACATTTATCTAAATTTCAAAATATGTTTCCTAAATGAACTGGAATTGAACGTTATTTTAAGTAATATATAAATCTATTTAGTATAAACTATGATGTTTTGCAAGTATCCATATAATTTTAATTTCATTGGAATTTGTTTTTAAAGTTTTAAAAGGTTAAAAAGATTTGTATGTTACTTACAACAAGACAGGTTTGTCTATTAAACTGCACTTATTTTTTTGCGTGCACGTATGAAGGAAAATTAATTACTTCCTCAATGAAGAGTAAGAAGTAATTAATGGACTTTCCTTCGAGGTTAGAAAGTAATAACAATCCTTCTTGTGTTTATGTTTCAAACAAATGTCATATGATTTGTTACTAAAAGTTAATTAGAAATATGATGTTACTTTGTTTACAGAGAGGCGTACGTTATATTTTCCGGTGGACTGGCATGTGATATAGCTAGGCGAACACCAAGCATCACGGTCATCCAGGGTAAAACCACCACCGTCTTGGAGATGGAGCACAATGTGGTCGATTTCATAACTCTGTGCGAAAGTCCCTGGAGCAGCGGTACATTAATCTAAATTATAGCAGACTTTGTGTTTCTTGTGTTTGATGATCGAACAGCGTGGTTGTGTTTATTATCAAATGAGAAAATCGGGCGAAAAAAAAACATTGAATAAAAGTTAAAAGGAACAAAATTTTTTTCAATATTTCTATTTCATTTGAAATAGCACGTTATGGCCATACAAATTGTGATAGATTCCGGTTGCACATTTAATTAAAAGAAATATGTTTTCTAATCAACTAAACCATTTTGCATTTATTCGACACGCAAAAGTATCAAATAATCAGCTATTTCATAGGCAAATATTTCTATTGCAATTATGTGACAAAAAGTGAAACATTTTATGATAACAGGAGTAAGTATTAATATTAAAGCGTGATACTTTTGATATCTCTACAACTTTTATTCCGCGATATGTCACGTGAACTATATTTAGATATAGAGAACAAAATTTTTTTTCATGCTTGTCATGTCGTTTGTACACATGACTGCTGTTTCGCTCGAAAAATAAATTCATATTTGAAATCGTTATTTATAGTTCTCCAAAGCGAATAAAATATTAGCCCAAAATCTCACGATTTGCCGTTAATTAAAGTAACTATATCAAATCGCAGTTGTGATGCCTATTTTTTAAGCGTTATCTCCATGATTTATTGAAACAAACATGGCTATAAATTTTTTTCATTTTTTCATCGTTTACAATTTTTATTGCGCTGTCTATATTTTTGGAGAACTCTTACATGTCGGAGAAAATAAGTAATCTTCCTTCAATCGATAAAAATATCTTAGTGATAAATCATGTTAAAGAAGCGATGTTTTCAAAAGACATCTTCAAAATAGACAAATTTATTTTTATACTTCGAGTAAGTCGTTTTAATCAACAATAATTAACGTATAGTAATGAAAGTGAAAAGAACGTTATATCATAAGAAATACAAAATAGAACAACTTAATTATATTATAATTTAAAAATGTTAAATTTTTTCGTCTGAAATTCTCAAATAAACCGCGCTGTCGATTACAAAAAATATCCTAAACCCAAAATATGTTTCTTTTCTTTGCAGATTTTCAAGATCCTTACGCAGTAGTTGTGCTCTTACAGAATGACCTAGTTGTCATAGATTTATTGACGCCTGGATTTCCCTGCTTTGAAAATCCTTATCCCATGGACTTGCACGAATCTCCTGTAACTTGTTGCGCATATTTTGCCGATTGTCCATCAGAATTGGTGCCTGCTTTTTATTCAGTTGGTTCGAAATCGCAAAAAAAGAGCGGTTTCAGTGAAAAAGAATGGCCAATTTCTGGTGGAGAATGGAGCCCCAATTCGAGTAGCTACAATGAGATTATACTAACTGGGTAAGCTTCGCAATACTTATCGTTTTTCTTTGTTCCTTTAATTATTGTCAAAATGAATGTGATCAATGGAACGTAATTTTTGATATTTAACAAATAATTATTTTCCAAATTCAGTATTTTAATAATCTATAGAAGTTCCTTACATATGTGTCTAATTATAGTTTATATATTCAGTCTATCCTCTCAGAATAAATATCTATATAAGAAAAATAATAAAAGATTTTAAAACAATTATGTCAATTACTAAAGACTCACCTTATCATATTGCTTCATACGCCAAATTTATATTAATATTGTTTTATATTTATAAAATTAATTCATAAAAAATTATCATTTCATCTTATTTTGTCATATATCATTATATGATCTCAAATTCTAAACTACATGAACCAATTATAATCAAAATCAGAAAAACTTTGTAAACTTCATGCAATCCTTTAGGATTAGGAAAAATCTTTAATTAATTATTTTATTCTTCCAATAATGCAATCATTTCTAAGAGTGTGCATTGAAAAATGAACGAAAAATGCCTACAATTATTGTTTTATTGAACATTTGCTTTGCTTGAATTTGCTAGATACCATTTTTCAAATAAGTGTGGATATTCTGATAAATAATAGTGTGAAAAGTTATTTTAAAAGAGAAATTTGTGTTTCAAATACTTGTCTGACATATTAATTGCTTCACATTAACGTTTAAATAATGGACTATTCCATCAGCGCAAAATGGTAGACTAAAGCTTGATTTTTATTTCAGTTACCAAAATTTATTTATTCCATTTTCTTAATTGAATAATAATGTGGATAATATTATACATATCTAGTGCAAACACAGCATAACATGTTTAAACATTGTATTTGAACTTGTACTATTTACAAAACACTTTGACAATATTTATAACAACAAAAAGTAATAAATATTATCGAGAATTTAAGCATATCACAAACACTGATCAAAATAAATTTAAATCACAAAGATAAATTTGCATATCTCAATTCGGCTGTATCGCTACTTACACTCCTTTCAGCTCGGTTCATTTTGTTTACCTCTGGCAAATATCCCGGAAAAAGCACAAAAAAGTTTGAAAAAGAGAATAAATCGACTAAACGTTGAGTTAAGAGTAGATCACGAGATTTCGCGAGATTCACCACTTTGCTTGTAACATAAACTGTGATTTCCGGGTCATTTGGCCCGTTCCGTCACGCTGTTTACCGTGTCACTCGGTGCATTGTGTCTAGTTATCCTCTCTGTTTTCTTTCTTCTCATTGATTTGTCTTTTTTTTTGTTCTAACAATATCCTTTCTTTTCCAATTTGATTTACTGTTTTTGATTTGTCTTTTTCTTCGTCCAATTCTCGTAGTCCCTTAATTGCGACCTTGATGTCGCGTTGACCTTGACCTTACTCAGTCGAATATAAACATCAATCCCATCAACATCGACAGGAAGTGTACGAGAAATGTGCCATAATTGAATCCCGTGTGCTAGACACACTGTACAAAATCTTTTGCCTTTGTATATCGACGTCTCGTTAGTTTGCTGCAAACAAATACGGTCGACTATGGTAGTTGGGAATGAAAATCGAGTGGAAATCACGCCAGCCGGAAGCGACCAGTCGATGTTGATATTAAATCGTGACGATTGACTCATTTGATATTTGTATGGAATCATCATGACGGCATTGAGCGTACGGGAAATTGCATTTTGTGTTTTTCAAAAATCCTTGACTACGCCATCTATCGTCCAGGTTTTGCAAAACTTATTACGGATTTTATGTGTTTTTGCATATATAAAAAATGAACATAAATCTGCAGCGTGTACTATTTTTATATTTGTATACTTATAAATTAAATATTGCTTTATGATTTTGTTAAATTAATAACAAGTTTTCATTCTGTTACGGTAAATGGGAAACGATTTAATTGTAATACAGTGACAATATAACGAAATCAGTCAAATTGATAAAAACATATTTTATATATAGTGTTTCTTTCGACTGTGTCGAAACTGTTTTTAACTTGGGTTTTACACATATCATCGTTTTCCATTTATGCTAGGTCAACTTTTTGATTGCAACATTTATACCTATAAATCAAACTTTGCAAAACTCATTTTCATGGTCTAGTCAATTTAGTGTTAAGTAATGAATTTGATTTTTTTTAAACATACATCACTTCGAAATTTTCTTCATTACATAAATGTCAATTTATTTTGTATAAATTTGCATAAATTGTATAATACAGTAAACTTTCCATCCAATACAAATATTTCTACAAACATTGTACGTTTGCACACTGTCTATATACATTAGCACAAAAAACGGGACAATAAATTGTAGTCAAAGTTTAGTAATTGTGAAATTTGCATTTTCATCCAATTTAGGTCTACCTTTTCAAATTATATACGTTGAATTAACTTTCCAAAAATTATGCTATTTTTATTTTGTTTAATAATAATAATTTATTGATTGACACTAAATAATTAAACGGAATGAAATAACTGATTAAAAATTACTATACACTTGATTAAATCTGTGACCGTACACAGGAAAAATGTTTCCTGTGAAATCGACAATGCTGGTCATATGAATAATACAAACAGATAAATTTGGAGAATCTTCATGTCTACACGGGAAAACATAAAATAGTGAATCGTTATTGCCTTTCAATACTGCTAACCTGAAAAAAGACACTGAACATTTAAACCTATAAGATAAACAAAGTAAACCGAGAAATTTGTTGTCTTTGTTGCCGACGTCTGTGGCTTACGTTCATATGATTGGTTTTTAGCATGTCCGTATACCATGTTTCCAGTTTCCAGTGGGCATGTGAAATACTCATGAATGTCTTCTGACTTATATTATATACATGTCGATCTGATACATATAATCTCAAATATTAAAACTAAAAGTTTTTATTTTTTAACTTAAATTAATTAATTAAATATAGCAAAAACAAGGTTATTGTCATCGCCATGTGCTTTAAGTATACTGAAAGCAATTTTATAGTAATTTTCATAATATGATATAATAATCACATATATGTGGATATATGATAATCATTGAAGATAATTATTATAACAGTTAATAACAATTGTTTCTTCAGTGATTATAATATATCCACCCATATTCTGTGATTATTATATCATATTGTAAAAAATACTATAGAACTGCTTTCAGTGTATGCATATTTCACATGCAGAACTTTATATACAAAACAAATAAAATTTATATTTCACATTACTAAATTGTGCATGCCACAAACAAATTTTGTCGTGTTTTTTTTTATTTCTTAATAATTGATATATTTTTTAATCAATGGTTTTAATCTAAGGTTAAAGTACGATGCCTTATTAAGAAACAGCAGGTACCGAGTTCGAAACTCAGAGAGGGCATTTTTGTATAACGTTAAAATTATCCCTAAAAATACAGTACACACAAAATTTATACAAAAATTGATGAAAATATTTGCACAACATTTGCAGTGGCGTTCGCAATTGCATTTTTGTTAAAATTGAAATATATACATTTTTATATCTAATTATTTATGTATGCACTTATTTTCTTTGGAACGTTATTTATTATACAAATAATCAAATATATTTTCATTTGATGCAATAATTAAAAAGTTTGCATAAAATTTGCATGAAATTTGCACAAAAAAGCAAAATTATTTTGATCAAATAATTTTAGCACACGTGTGTTTTTAGGGATTTTACTAAGTCAAGAATAAACATTTGCTAAATGCATTTACTATCACAACTTTACTCAGATACCTAGTCATTTTTAATCAGTTATTTTCCTCCATGTATATCGTATTTATCATAATAATTATTTCAAAAATCTTTAAAATTTAATTAAAATGTTGAAAATTTTACTAAGTACTTATTAATTTTTCACAAGGGCTTAATTTTCTTTAAGTTCACATACGAAAACATATACAAAGTTATGCATATATGAATATTACTCCCATTTGAATAAAATTGTAGTGTCTTCTTTTTTGTGCTTAGGATAAAAAGAACAAAAAACTTGGATGTAATTAAACGTCTAACTTGTTGACGTCTAAAAAGTTGATAATTGTTAGAATTGCAGCAACGTCATCCACTTTAAAAGTTTCGCAAAATTTGTTTACACTTTCTAAATATAAATGTCGTTTCTTTGTTTGTCATGTTGTTTTTAATATGAACCTTTGTTTAGGCACAAAAATGTCAATGAAAACTGTTTTTTCTCTGTTTGCAGTCACGCCGACGGCAGCATAAAATTTTGGGATGCGTCGGCCGGCACATTACAAGTTCTGTACAAGCTCAAAACGGCAAAATTATTCGAGAAGAGCCGGGGTCGTAGCGTCGACAACGACGAGGATCCACTTTCGATACAGTTGATATTCCTCTGCCCGGAAAGTCGCAAGCTTGCAGTTGCAGGCGCCGGCAGGCATGTTGTTTTATTCAAGTTTAAGAAGGCGGAATGTATGTCAGAAGTTGTGGTGAGTTATTGCGATTTGCCTTTTATTCGTCAATAATCGATGAAACTATGATTCCATATTGTTCTTTTTCAATATATATATGATTTTAAATAAATTATTATATTATCATAAAAAGATCATTTATGATGATGCCCTTTTGATCATTTTAATCTTCTTGTAAATTTCAAGCAAATTAGTTACACTTTACTTAACATTATAATAACGGCGAAAAGACGTAAAACAATTTTCCATATAAGATATGTAGAACAGAATTTTTCCTGCAGAATGGAGAAAGAAAATGGATCATTTTTCAGTGTATATATATTCTTAAAAAATAACCCGGATGTATGAAAATTGCTGAAATAAAATTAATTAGAGAACCATTAAGCCTTGACATGCGATTAAATTTGAATTTCGCATTAACTTTGAGGAAAAATGCCGAACTTTTATCTGTTGCCTCATAGTTCACGTTTTATGTAAAAAATTGTGATGATTTTTTGCATTTCAATAAAGAAAAATGTAGAAAGTCGATTTTACATAAAACATTTGGGTGTACAACTTTTGTAATGTCAAATATATAATAATGTGTTATAGCTTTTTTGTTTCTATTCACTGATACATATTCAGTATATTAAAGAAGAGTTTTTTGTGATATTTTAAAATGTCATTCTGAGTTAAATACTAGAGTTTCACTAATTCAAATTAAATTGTAGGCTCTAATAAAAATTTATATTATTATTATAATAAATGAAATATTTTATTAATATACGATGATGTATTTTTTCAAATAAATATTTATGAATAAAGAGATGTTTGTGTGATATGACATTTTGCAGACATTGGAAGTTTCTTTGTCATCTGATCCCAGCAGAGAAATAGAACGTTCTCCGGAAGTGGATTCTTCGGCGACCGGAAATGTCGCAGGCGCGGAAGACACACGAACAACAGACAAGAGTCACCCGATGAAAGTCAAAACGGGCTTGCAGAAAAGGGCCCCGGGCTTCCAAGCGACATTAATTTGTCTCACCTGCGGCATTAACGGTGAACAACCTGAAAGTATCACAGCTTTGAGCTTAAACTCGTCATACGGATTGTAAGTACATTTTTATTACTTTTACTTATAAATCATTTTATGTACTTTATCTGTACCGAAAAAAAATTTAATATAATTTTATAAAACTTTTAGAGATTGAAATTTTTTAATATTTATTTGTTTAAAAAACTTGTTTTAACATTGTTTTTTAAACAAATAAATATTTAAAAATTTAGTAAGTTTAATTTAATTTAATAAGTTTAAAAAACTTATTTTTTCTTCCTATATATCTTATCTTATTCTTACTTAATCTTATTTATTCTTACTATAATCGTAAGAAAATTGTTTACACATATTTGTTTCACTAATTTCATTAATTACTTAGACAAAATGATTAGACTATCTGATTTTCTAGGTTACTTAGACATATACTTAGAAATTGCGATACCCATCTCGGATTCTAAATAGGTTCCTGTTTGAAATTCATATACAGAATTCCAGCTGAGGTTTTGTGTTCGGTTTTCGAAAGATCTAACTGAATTATATGCTATTTACAAACTGATACAAGTTTTGATTAAACAAGACGTTAAGCAAAGAGTCGTCAAACATTCAACGAATACAAGGAAAACGTTAGTTAAGCTTTAATCAACAGCTAATTTACTAGTAGTACAGAATTTGATTTAGTCAGACAGTAGTTGTTGAATATCCATAAACACTAGCAATACATTTAATTAAATCTTTAATTAATTAAATTAAATTTTATTAAGTCAGATAATGGGCGAAGAATAGTTGATTTATTATCCGTAACTAATTACTTTGAAATTTATATATTAAAATTACAAATCATATTTTTCATTAGATTGTAATACAATTTTAAGATAAAACAGAAATATTACGAGTATCACATTCATTATAGAAGAAAATTAGTTATTAACATGAATGAATCGTTACTTAGACGACTGATTTTTAAAAGCTTTATGTTCAATAAAGGAAAACAATTTTTCTGTTCGCTCTACTCAATATACTTTGTACATCATTCAAACTTTATCTACATTCCAATTAATCTCAAAGTACTTTTTTTCAGAAAAATTTGCGTCGACGAGAAAGTTTTTCATTCCACGAATACTTCTGCATTTTCATCTTAATAATACTTTATTTGAAATCTTTCACCTTTGTCGAATGACGTTTCGGCAAAAACTTTAATTACTCGATCATTTTGACACTTACTGTTAAACTCTTTTCAAGTTCTATGAGAGTCTTAAAGACGTTTGCCACAATCAAACGCAATGAATGGATATAGTTTCCTAATGATTGTCTCAGTTTTTAGTCGTACTTTCATCGTCAAGCTTTGCTTTTAATTTTTGTTCATCCATCCGCGCAACTTCTACAACGACCACAACAACGGCAACGATCGAACTTCCTTTTTTATCATTTTACTACCACTTGCAAAATAACTCGCGAGATGAAAGCCACGTTACTCTATATCTCGATTTGGATTATAATCTAATTTAAAACCCATTCGGCTTCTGTATTTGTGAAATCGTTTTCACGAGATATTTCAATATAAACTTTTTTTCTATCTCAACTTATAGTGTAATGTCTTTCGTTAATGAATGGGTTTGGTTTGGTTTACAATATAAAATATCCAGACAAAATTCAGATCGCGTAATTGACTTTGAGATGTAATCCGTTTGATTAAAAATACCTCGCGTAGAAAAATGATAAATTGGATGAAGACGTTGGAAACACTTTGAAAAATTGGGCCTTTTTTTCGTTAAAATGAATATTACATTTTTAAGCAGAGACTAATTTGTTCACCTTGATTCTCCAATATATTAATATTATGTGGAATAAGATTTGGCAACCATGATAAAAGCAAGTTTGATGTTGTTTAATGCAGTTTGATGAAATTTGGCCTAATAAAGTTATATTAGAACCACACCAAAACATATTGTAGCCAACATTAATAATAGCGACTCGCAATATTATTTAAAGTTTCTACGTGATATGTATTTATTAAATTTCGTAAGGTATTGATCTATGTTCCTTCCTTTTTTTATTTTTAAATACCAACATCTAATCCAACATTTAAAACACCGTTGCGTTAATTAAGTCTTTAATAATTACAAGTTTATACTGAAATAATTTTCAAATACGATATCCCACGCATTACTATTTTGTGATTATAATTATAAAACGGACTTATCAAAGACAAAATTTTGCGCGCAATTTTCTTCACACAAAAATAACTTTTCTTAATAAAGAAGCGATGCGAACTGTTTTGTAACATGATTTTATAGCACTGCCAATTTTATGAGTCTATAATAAAGGTTCATTTCAAATGTGAAACTGGCCCAAAGTAAAAGCTCAATAAACTTAAGTTTTACTTAACTTTTTATTGTTACATAAAATTCACTTAAGAGCATGTAATTCTTTTTACTTATTAAAATATATAATTATCAAAAAAACTTATATTTATATGTAATTATATAAAAAATGATAAATATTATTAATAATATAAATACATTTCTTTTATATGAGATTTTGAAATTACAGAAACATCTAATTCATTCAACAGATTTGATAGAAAACAATTTTGAAAAACTAATCACAAGAAATTGGTCCCATAAATCACCATAAATTAAGCATATTTTTTTTAATTCTGATGGATTCACGTTGGGGCCATTCATTAGACCCGGTTTAATGAAAGGAAGGAAAAAATTATGAAAAAATGGTTCAGCCTGGGGGCCGTTTTTACATAACGCCCTTTGCTGTCATGAAGCGTAGATTTACATTTTGGCTATGCTTACGTAAACACGAAGTCCATTGCAATCATTTTACTAGTGCTCGAAAAATGCTTACGCAGAGAATTTCCGATTGGCTCTGCGTTGTTGCAATCAAATAAATCGAAGATTTTACGTCTGTTTTATCCATCCATGCTGCTTTATCTCGTAGATACTAACAGTTATTTTAAAAGAAAAAGAAAGTTATCATTTCAATCAGATCCGCTGCTCAAACAATGCGAAGGGATATCGATTTCGTTCGTTAAGTTGCTGTTTTTGTAAATTATGTTCAGTTACGTAATACGAATATAAAGGTTTTAAAAAAAATTTTTCGGAATATTTAGATAATTTTTACTGAATTAAAAGCAGAATTTTCTTCGTTTAATACACAAATTTGTCACTATTACAACAGATTATGTAATACACTGCAAGCTATTGCAATTAGCGTACACGTTTGGAAATTTATTACATGTGACGTATTATAAGTTAATAAATATAAAAGTTTGTATAAACAAATTAATTACTTTTTGTATACATGTATATGTTATAAAAGATAAACTTAATCAAGTTTTTCATACTACAATAATCAAATATTTCAAGGAAAATTAATTTTATATGAGTCATTAACATTCACTGTAAATATCAATTCCATATTAAACATTTTTATTAACACATTATTGATATTGGCAACAAAATATGAAAAAATTTAATAAGTCTTGACCAATTTACAATCTTGTTAATTTACCTAGAATAATATATGACAAATAAATATTTAGCAAAAATTATCCAACAAAGTTTTTGTTGGATTTTTATTTTACTTGTTACTTAATTTTACACTTTTAGGATATGAAAGTATCATAAATTAATACCGTAAATTATCGAAAAATAATGTCTTTTCGTTAATGGAAAAGGGATATTTTGGCGATGTTCAAATGTTGTTTTGAGTTGTCTTGAAAACTGAAGTTTTGTGTCCGATCTTCTTAGTACGAACGCGACATTAAATATTTATAAAGATCAATTGAATCTTAAGTTTTTCATGTTTAGTTAAGTTGACCTATAATTTTAATAGTTTTAAGAAAAATTAGAAAAATTGTAATAATTTTTACTAAAAAGCTCTAGTAATCGTGATGTATCTCGATGTTCTTGGAATAAATAGTATATTGAAATAAGAAAAAACAATATATTTGAAGAATAAATGTAATAATGCTATATTAAAAATTTTGGAAATTCTATATTTTGAAGTTGACGTCTTTGCGTTCGTGAGTATAAGCAAACACTATACGATCATGTAAACCGAAACTCTGCTGTGGCGTTGGCGGGCGGCTTGGGCGTTCTCTGAAACTAAGTGGAGTAAAGCGTGGTTAATACCCCCTATGGACGAAGATATATCCAAAATTATATAGACTGGCCGCTTTTATATATATTAGATATAGATTCGCCTATATTTTGTCTATAAATTCAAGTTCAAATACTTTGATATATATCTTGGATATATATGAAATATAGATTTTATATATCTTGTATATATATTTTTGGATATATTTTCGTTGGTATTTTTTCACATATTTGCATTTCAATTGATTTTTAATATAGCATTTACGAATTTTTCCTTCAGGATACATTACGTTTACTGAACTACTATAGTAAAATTTATTGAAAGTTCTTACATTTTTTCATACTTCTTTCTGTGTTTATAGTGTAAAACAATCTACTCCAAATATAAATGCATAAACTGTGTTATTTATGAATAAAACGTTTTACACATTAGTTACAAATGCGGATAATAAATCAATGAAAACGAATACTTTAATTAATGTTTCAAAATGTATTAAAATCATGATAAATATTTTTGTTGCTTGTATATCAGTTAAAAAATGAGTAAATTTGATTACAATTTTATTGGCCGAACATACTTCGCATAACGAATTTAAAAATATTTAATTGGAAAGTCGTTTAATATACCAAATGATACTTGAGATTAAGTGATTTAGATGATAATTTGATTTATTGCACTAAGTTTTTTATTGATTGCAGTAAAATTCATACATTTTTATGAATTGACATTGCACTTGCGTTTGATGAAAATTTAATAAACGCCTGTTATGTTTCATAAAAACATTTTCATGGAAATAGACACTTGCGCATTATACAACTAACTGCGACTACATCTGTAGATATGAAATCAAATAATAAAGAGAGCATAATATTGGCGTATAAAAGCGATAAATAGTTTGGCGACAGTTAATAAACAACTGTTCTACATACATAAAAGACTTTTAACATACAAATAAATGATACGACGAATGGCGGTTTTACCAAAAATAGAAATATGAGCTTTAACACGAATTCATATTTTAATTTCAACAACATTTTTGGGTCACTATTTTTTTCTATACTGCAGCGCTAAAATTAATAAACCAGTTCATTGAAATGTAGTTTAAATGAAAAGCATTAATGTATGATTCTAAAAAAGAGTCTAAATATTTTACTGATATTTTTCAAAAAAATTTTTTTTTAATTTTAATTATACAAAATATGATTGTAAGTTATTGATTGATTTGTCGAGAATATTTTTGAAGCAAGCAAAAAGCGTTATTCGTCAAATTAAATTACATATATTTGAATTTTCCACTCTTGAAAATATTTCACCTGAATTTTATATTAAATCGTTTGACAGTAATTTGACTTTGCATTTCAAATGGGAACAATTTTTATTACAAAAAACTGCATGTTTCATGATATCCTCTATTCTTTTACGTCTTTTCAATTCAATCGCTTTAGGTTTTTCTATACTTCAATGGCTACTTATTGAAGAGTTTCTTTAGAAATCAAATTTGTTCAAAGAACATGTAAAACGGACAAAAACGTGAATCCCAATATGATTATACTTTTGTCATTAATTTAGTCATATCCAAAATACTCTTATTGTTTGAATCTATATTTTATCATAATATTTTTTTTATTTTATATGCAAAAAGTATTAAAAAATGGGTTAAATGTAGTTGTTGAATATTTTATAAATTTTCAATAAAACTACAAATTTATGAATTTGTAGGTCAAATTTAATCATGTTTTTATATTTTTACTTAAAAATGACAGCAATAACCACTGGTGCCAACTACTTAACAAGGATAATCTTACTTTTATATTGCAAAATGCTGTTTTAAGCTTTAATAGGAGTTATTTATTATAAAATAAAGCCAAATGATATTAAAATGACCGATTTTTAGTTAATATTACAACAATTTTTCATATTTATTATTATTCCAATTTGTTCGTAAAATTTATTATGCACAAACTTCTTTAAATTATTATTCACATTAAAATATTATTTTACCGTACATAAATTATTTGTGATTTTATCGTCAATAATTTCCTCTCGATTTATATCGCTATAATAAATATATGTCATTACACTGAGTTTTACGCAAAAATATTTTTCAATGACCTACTGCAATGAATCAAGTAATAAATAGCATTTAAAAATTGATATAGCACATAATTAAATTACAATGTATTTAAAAGTGACAAAAACATGGAAATAAAAATGACAGAACCATTCGTGCAAATTAGTATTGACATAATTTAATACTTTACATTCACTTTTATCGTCGTTTTTTCCGTTTGAAAATAAGATATAATTTTCATGTCTTCCGTAATAATAATATCTTCCTGTAACATATGTTAAACTGAAAATATCTTTTATTTAATTAAATGTGAATTATATTATAAATTATGTTTGGTCATACCTAAACCTATTTAAGCAACATTTTCATTCTAATAAACTATCAATCCAGGAACTGAACTCGAGTCTTCATCATTGCAGATAGGCATTCTGATTACTGTACTACTAAGAATTACAATTAATCTTCCTTAAATGAAAAACGTATTTTCCATAACTGAGTAAATCTGGTTAACCTTATTTTAACTTAGTTTTGACCAGTACACGCAAAGCAAAATTAATATAAATTTTCAATTTTAAACATAAATTTTTATATTAATTCTACTTTGCGTGTACACTTTTGTATTATTTAATTATTTATTTTATTAAAATCTATTAACTTTAAATAATTATTAAAATAATAATAAATGCTAAAGTTAATTTTGAAGTAAGTGAGGTGACTTATAGGAATTCATGAAATAAAAATACACCACCTAGTATTAAAAATTGGAAGGAATCAATATAATTCAAATGAAATGAAAAATTGGTTATTATCAAATGACTAAGTACATTTTATAATTTAAAATTATAACATGATATAACTATTAGCTTTTGTCTCTTTGTTAAAGAATAGCTCAATAACATTTACCGACTATTTAAAAATGTATATTATAATTATGCTCTGCGTGTACATAGTTCTTTTAGTCCCTGTTAAGTCCTAACAAACGCCTTTACAGGCGAATGTTAAGAGAAACGACCTCGTATAAATTACCAATAAAGGCTCTTTAAAGGCCTATATAAAAAAATTATATAGGCCCTTGTAATGTTGCTACTAAATATCATTAAAACTGGGCTTGCCCTAATAATTTCTTAATAAGGATATCTACACCTTGTAATACATATATATATATATTCTCTAAAATCAAATAATGTTCACTTTTTCAAATTTAGAAAGTACAAAAAGTATTAAATATTTTTTTGTTAAGAACAGTTATCAATAATTCATGAGTTACTTGTCATAACTTTCTAAAATATTTTTATTGTATACATATAATAATATATACATATAATGACAAAAATTATACTTACAAACAATATTTTCTTGTTCTAGGATGGCCTACGGAAACGAGACAGGATTGGTGATCGTCGACATTGTACAGAAGGTGACTCTTTTATTTTTGAGCACTGCAGATCTGGGCTCTAGCACGGATCCATATCAACGTACCCTACGCAGTCCAAAGCGCCAGGAAGACGCAAGACGCGAAGCTGAGGACAAAGCCCGGAGTCCCAGCATAGACCAGGTAATATGTCTTTGCCCGCAGCCACCCATGTATTAACACTTATTTCACGTCCGCCCCCCCCTTTATTATTGACATACCCTCACCCCAAACCCGGATGAATTTCTAGGCCCCCGACAAAATCCAATTTAAGGAACCGACAAAACCATTTTTTACCATAATTTAGCAACAACTTTAGGTGATTTCTAATGGAGAAACCTTGATACACCGTTACTTTAAACCTACCTGGGGAATATCATACACAATACAAACAAAAGAAAATGTAGGATCGCAAACGAGAAAAAAAACAAAACCAAAAGTAGTGTCTTCGATGCAACGTCACATTTCTTTGTTTTTCCGGTCTTTTTGAATATTGATAATTGCTAAAATGAGAAAAAAAGATACATAATTCAAACCATTGTTGACAGTCGAAAAGTATTGTTCCACTGTTGAAGAGTAACTTAGAAAATGGTATATCGTATTTGTTAAATGATGGCGTGACTGTGTTTGTATGTGCGAACAAGTGTACCATCAATCTCGAGAGAAGATTCAGTTTGAATTTGACTTTGATTTGAAGAACGGATATCGTTTGATCGGCAACTACGGGTCAATCTTGTCATTTTCCACAACGATTTTCACGAGAGCGATTTTAAATGTCTACTCTCAAATTGGTTGGCATTAGACCCTATGAAAAGACAAAAACAAAGAATGAACAACAAAATTAAACACGTCGGAAAAACGAGTCTTTATTATGTCATATCAGTGTGTGACGTGTTGATTGAACTGTTATCATTGTAATATCTGAGAATAATAATGAAAACTACTCTGATTGCATGGTAATGTGCGTACAGTGTCTGCAACTGCGTTGGTCGTTGGATTACTTTTGCCATTTTTGTTTTAGATATGTGGAATAAGGTGACTGATCTGTTTTAGTTGTGTTTTCCTACTTTTTTCTCGTCTTTGTTGCTGTTGGAACAGATGTGAGTAGCAAAATCATATATGGACTACATATGAACCATTTTGCCGAGTAAATGTATTTTCAATAATACTTGAAAATTGCATATGTTAAAATCAATATAAAGATTAATGTACATTATTTATATATCATGTACATTGTTGTACTAATGCCAATATAGAGGGTGTGTCATAAAAAGGTATCGAAAAAATAAGAATTGATTCCCGGTGAAAAATTATGTAAAAATATACATTGCCACAGGTTTAGCCATGGATGCCACAGCGTTTATCACGTCATGGCACAAATGTGGCATACTGTGGCATATAATGTGGCATATAGACATAGCTTATGCCACAGTATGGCAAATGCCGTGGCAACCTTGGCTAAACCTGTGGCAATATCTATTTTTACATATTTTTTTACCAGGAATAAACTCTTACTTTTTCGATACCTTTTTATAAAACACCCTGTATATACGTAATATTAGGTAATAAACGGTAGAAATACAGTGGATATAAATTATGGATTCCATCACAAACGTGATGTAATTTGTATACTTTATATATGTAAACCACTTTTTAAAAACCGATCTTCTGTTTAGTTTGAAACTTTGTGCAACATTTTTTGAATGTAGGGTAATATTCAAAAAATGAATGATGACACCATGATATGTAGATCATATATGATAGATGGATTAATATGGATCGTGTATCCGTCGTTTTATATTTTAAGTTTCTTTTCTTTCTTCTTTTTATTTTTTTTTAACTCTAATACTTTAGTTGATTTTTGTCATTGGGCAGTTGTAAGTAACACTTGAGATGACGCTAATAGTCTTTTGAGTGACGAGTGCACGTACTAATAAAAGAACCTTAACCGATAACTAATGATAAAACTCAGTAATATGGTTACAAAATTGGACGAAGTGATTATTGATTCTCTACTCGATTGCTTGGATTCAGTGTTAAGTCGAATGAAATGCATTTTTTAATTATCTAATTAATTTATTCTAATTCTTATTATTGTTATTATAATTTTATATTATTATATTATGATTATTATGCCTGTCTAGCTGAACAATACGTAATTATTATTTACTTGCGTATTACTGTCAATACATTCGAAGAACAAACTGTCTGTCAAACATATTGGTACAATTAGAGAATTCATTGTTTGAGATTAAACAATGAAATGTGCTTCTTCACGTAATAATTGACGTTTTGAAATGTACGGCGAAAGTGGACGCCACCGGCGATTAACTGCGTAGATCGGAATTTGGATGTTATATGTAATACAAAATAGTCTCTTGCCTGTCATTTGCACAATGAAGAAAGCAGTAGTCAGAGTTTTGTTAGTTTAGAGGTACCGTAGGGAACTTTTATGTTCACTTTTTTTTTATTTTTAGTTTCTTTTTTTTTGTCTATCCAGTTTTTTCGGTTTCGTCATTGTCAGGCTATTCTTCAGATGTGACGTTTCGCTGAATCGTTACTACGTATATTTTCCCTGCGATTGCAGCGAGTTTTTTTTGAGCTTTTTCCGTCTATCAGGGGGGAGTAATGTCGATCGATTTTGTTCCAGCTTCCACAAAATCACATCAATGCACCAGAAAAATATCAAATTAATGCAAAGTTACAGTTTCACGAGTTTTATTTTATTTAACCTATTTTCAACGAGCTTTTAACTTTATGTGAGTTTTAAAACATTTATAATTATTTTTGATACTATTTTCTCGTTTAAGTCAAGAATAGCTGCTGAAAAAGATAACAATTCATAACATCGTTTAATTAAAGTGATGTTTTGCGCATTTGTTCCGGCATCAATTTAAGCGGAATTTAATTTCAATAACATTCATTGCATCTACATTAAAAGTAGAATAATGTTTTAATATTTAATGAATAAGAAATATAGATTTTTGTGTGTAATATTAACAATAATGAAAAAATAAGCATTTATTATTTTGTTTAGTGAGAAAATATTATGCCGTTTAACAATGTTGAAAGTTTTTGGGTTGATGAAGACTAGCAGACAAACGAAATGAAATTGCTTGAGGCGATTGCAGTTTGATAGCCTGACGAGTCGCTTCATTCGGTAATGAGACAGAATAGTGATTAATTATAAATTTGTTCATAGTTGCGATGCTAAGCCTGAACCTGTTTGGGTTTGGACCACTGCTTTCGCGCAAAAGCTTTAAAGCAGAAACAAATTGGTTTCACTTGTTTACCTAATGCAAATTAATATTTTGTTTGATGATACGAAAAATGATAATAATGCTTTCGGATTAGCACATTTTGGTGGTTTATTTAATTAAAACTGAAAAAGTTTAAAAACACTTTTTGTGTCTTTTAACGGCTTTACGATTTTATTGTCTCATATTTTCTGAGTTGAATTATAATTTTGTGGTCTTAAATGTGGAAGAAATTTGTTTTAAAATAAATAGCAAATTATATTTCAAAACTTCTAAAGTTTACATGTAAAATTAATCCAATCAATTAACAAAATATTTTGTTATAATATTGCATATTTATAAATACTTTTTCAATTAATTAAATAATCAAAATCATCTTGCTTTAAAAATAAAAATGATTGAGTAGCTTGAAAAGTAGTTGACTAAGCATGATTGCTTAAATACAATTGTTATATCAAAATGCAACCCAAAAATCGAATCAGTGAAACTGTAACTTCATTGGAGAATTGCAGAACCAAAATTTAGTTAGACCAAATTTCAAATTCATCATTCATTAGAAATTTCGATTTCACAGTTAATTATAATAGATAGTTATTATGGATAGTGAATAATAGTAAATTAGTGGAATATATTTAAATATATAATCAAACTGAATTTTCATTCTGCTCCAGGCATTATTCCCCTCGAATTCACTTAATCATAACTAATTGTATCGCTGTTATAGCGGATTTTTTTATTTTCCCATATCTGCATGATAGTCTATTCATTATATCTGTCATATTTGGACGTATCCGTAGGTTTACGAATCAATTTGTCAGATTGATATATAACTATATAAAAAAGAAAAGTATGCCAATCCTGTACCTACATCTAACCAGCTTCTACCTTAGACCAATGTTCTCTCTCGAGTTCAAGATATATTTCTAACCACAGACAGAAAAATATTTACGGAGAGAAAAAATTCAAGAGAAATAAATTAACTAAATCAAATCTATTATATGTCTTAAAAAATGACACTATTGTAATATTTTCATCACATGACTCTCGAATTGTAGAGGAATACGAATGACAGCGAGAACAACGACAATGGTAATCGGATAAAACTATGAAACAAGTAATTAGAGGTTGCATGATTATGCACAGTGATGGTAATCGTGCAAATGCATGAATGAAATCTTGTTGCATCGTGATGGATATTATATATACACAGGCACCTCAGCCAAATTTGAATACTTTGGATATGACAGTCACAATGGTTGCATGCGCATGTATTTTACTTGTTCGATATATCTTATATAATTTGCATCACAAACACCGAATTTCAGATGATGGCCCGAAAAAGGATAACGTGATCACACTCAGTTCTACTATAGACAAGCCATTAACTGTGACATTTTTTTGGTTTTTATTTTTTTTTATTTTTGTTTTAAAGAAAATATTTCTTTCTGCGATTTCTATTAAAAATCCCCGGGGAAATGGAAGGGAGGAAATGAGATTTTTGGTTAAGGATGGATCGATGAATTTCTATGAGCATCTTAGGTCAACCGAGGCTTAGGAATTCCCGAAGTAGCAGCCACTTTTTCTCTATCTCTGTCTCTCTTCGTACCCATGTCGTCTGCACTCTTCTACTCAAGTAGTTGGCACTTTACAAACATCTGGGAAGTGACAAGTGACCGCGTAATTGCTAGATTTTATATCATTGTCCTTTGCACGAAAATCCACTCACCAGTTTCTTGTATCATTTTGATATATTGCAGCTTCAAATTCAATCAAATAATTCAAACAAATTTGATAACAAATATTTTCTAATTGATAATACCGATTAATTGTAATTGATTAGCAATTAATTGTATAAAATGACTTAAGTGGGACAAAAAAAAGTGAAAGTAAAAATCCTCATTAGTACGGAATTAGCGATGATACCGAATGCAAATTCGGATACCTCAAACTATTGAATTACAATTAGGTTTAAATTGAAGTAAATTAACCTTAATATAAATTGATTAAGAGAAATCGTTACTGCATTTTCTAATAACCCAGTTTCCTTTTCCATTTTAAAATGTATGTGTGTTTCAATTGAATTAGCACAATCTTGGTAAAACTATTCATTTATGAATTTGAAGCTATACTATTTCGAAGACAAAGACTGGTCTCTCTCTCTCTCTCTCTCTCTATCTATCTATCTCTGTTTCTCTCTTTCTTTCTCTCCCTGTTGTACTCTTTATCTCTATTTCTCAGCTCAACTATCTACTCTAAAACTCCCTAGACTTAGGTAATACCTGTATTTTATTTTCTTCTTGTCAAACTCTTCAGTCCAACTGACTGCGTCAAAGATTGACTTTCTTCGAAGGAAGTTAAACTTTGTACGAAACTTAGTTAGATAGTAACTTAGTCTAATACTTACCGAATTCTTCCGTTAAATTAATTTAAGCACAATCTACCTGTTTCTATTTTAATATTACTTTTTTCTAGCTGAAGATTATTTTTGGCAGAATTTGTTGATCAGTAAAAATATAACATATATCACATGATTAGGACGATGTTAAATTATTATCTTCATCAAGTATATCATTAAAATAATGCTATTTTTTAACAGTGTTTTATATCTATATATTTAATCGTAATTATATAAGTATTTTACTAAACCGAAATAGAAATGACATGCGACAAGCTTAAAAATAATGAAAAATTCGAAATCCCAAACAGACCAATACCAAGATTGCAACTAATAACGAATCTTTGGATTGGTCTCATAGGTTAGTTTTCTCGTGTTGGAACCAAGCCATCTCTAATAAGAAAATTACATGTTGCCCCCCTCTGCTCTGTTCGTTTTATTTCTTTTTGATAATATCGATCTCATGTTCGCCACGACTGCTGCACCAGAGCTCTAACGAGGAACAAATTGTCCCAGCGAAATGGCGCTTCCCCAAATAAACCGACGGAAAATTAATAGCAATGTTTGAACGCCAATGTTGACCGATGTTCGTCGCCGGTAATGAGCTCTCGCGAACAATCTATTTAAAAAATGATCAAATTTACAGTTTTTTAAAAAGCAAAAAATTACAATCACAATTTCCTCTTGTCATTATTACAATATGTATCGCGAATAAACAAATCAATTTATGTTTGACAAAGTAGTTTTGAAATCGAAACTTCGGATGATTAATGGAAAATATTGTATAGGTGATTCATTGGACAATATTAATTAACAGAAAAATTGAAGAGCTTTTTCTTTAATCTTTTTTTGTTTCAATGTTTTTACCGATTTTTCAATTATGATTTATTAAAGTCAACGAAATAATTAAATAAAATTCTTTTATTTATTTTATCAACGAGCAGTATCGTGAGTTTGATTAAAAATTGGTTATTTATAAATACAAAATGTTAGGTCTCAGTCAAACTAAATAATCGAATTATTGAAATGCAATTAATTTGGTAAAACTGCAGTTGATGGTCTAAATTGAACTTGGCTACAAATCAGATTTTATACTTATATATGTTATACAAACCTAACACAGGAAATAAAAATCATAAATGCTGATTTAAAAAATCAACTAAACTTACAAAACTGATTTATTGAAAAAATTACAAACGCTTAAATTTAGAATTGAATAATAGACTCACTCCTAGCCAACGTCAGTATTGGCAGTCAATTGTGATTAAGCCGTCAATTTTGTTAATTAAATTGTTTTTTACTTTAAAAAACGGTTAATCTAAGATCAATAATGTTTTCAAAACAAAATATTAATTATAATGAACTTTCCTTTGAAATTCAATTTTTTGTGTAAATAATTCAAATTCTCAATTACATTCGCAATAAAACTATCTGTGAAAACAAGTGATAATTTTTCCAATTGAACGCCTCTTCAAAAATGTCCGAAATCAAAAATCTTGCAGCCGACTATGTTCATCTATCTATTTTTATGCAAAACAGATTTGAACTTTCGCGATGCACTTTGTTGCAGTATCGATTCTTTATTCTGCTGCGCTTTCGTTTTTCCGGTACGTCGATGATTGGATCCACATATTTTCAAAAGTATATATATAAAAAAATAAATAAAGGAAGTCAAAATAAAAAAGATGTATAAAACGTAATAAAAATTGAAAAAAGAAAGTTCAACCTCTGCATCATACAAAAGAAAAAAAATCCAACTTTTGAATTCTCATTTTATTGTACACAATAAAAGTCAACGAGAAATATTTTGTAAGGGAGGAAATCATATTTTTAAATAAGGGAATAAAATATGGGAGAAGATTTTAAAAAGAAATTTAGGATAAATGTGCCAGACATTGGAGTCGGTAGTTAGAGCAATAGAGCATAGTGTTGACATCCTTTCTCCCTTCAACGTCCTCAGAAGCAGGTGCACCAAATTCACGAGGATTATCGCGCGATAAATACTGACGCGACAAGCAACACCGACGATATCGTCAACAGCAGTTTATCCGGCGAGGAGGACTCTCGCAAAAGCCACGGCTGGAAAGGCTTCAAGCTCAAGAGGCAGCTCTCCAAAGTCGATATGAAGATCAAATCAACTCTCGCGTCATTTTCGTTATCTTCGCAGGATGGGGTACTTGTGTGTTTTTTTAGTTTTTTCCCCTTTAATTTTTCACTTTGTACTGTTTTTTTCATCCCTTTCCTTTCATTCCAACTTCTTTCTTTTAATTAAAATAAAACCTCTCAAAAAAAAGCACTTTGTACACCAGACAAGGCCTTTCATTTTATGACTTTTTGTGTTTGTTTGACGGGGGGCAATTTTTAAGTGTTTTCTTTAGGCCGGACTGTTAGACCGTTGATAGTCACTTAAAACAATATTTTTAAAAATTACGTAGGAGCTCTGCCACTTTTTTCATTTTTACATTTCAATAGATTGATTTCTAGAAAAAATGACACTCATGTGATCCATGTAGGGATCATAGAATAATTGTTTTTATGTGTATAAGATTAGAAATGGGTATGCTATTTTTTCCCTTAAACATATAAAAATGGCACTAATAAGGCACCGGAGATAAATATAGAATATTTTTTATCTATCTTTCTGAAAAATATTGATTATAGATAATATTTTAGGAACTGCATTTAGATTTTATTATACGGGTTCATAAGTAAAATCGCTAGAGGCAAAGATGAAATGTCTCTAATCTTACTTTATATAGACGAAATTTCAAATAAACATTTTTCTCTGTATGCTTAGCATTTATATTAATAAAAAAAAGTATCTTTGCTAATCTAATTTTATGAAATAATCCTATGGAGCGCATCTGTAACATTTTTACTAGAATTACAATTTTCTTTCTCTTCATAGAAGCACTTTTTTGATTATATCGTAATAATTTTAGAAACATTTTCACTGAAATTTAATAACAAGCAATTTGCACAGTAGATATTTTTATAGATTCCTTTGATATCAATTAGAACAGTATAGCGTCGCCTGAGGTAATTGTAACATTATTATTTTATGACCAAAAAATTAATAACATATAATTAGGATCGTAAAATATCCCATAATATGAAGCATTGCGTGAATTTTATGCATTGAGAGGTATTTAATATCTTCACTCTTTTACTTATGTAATTTCTTCTTCTTTTTTAATTGATATTATCAAAAATAATGATATGATAAAAATAATTATTATAGCAAAACAATCAAATAATAAGTAAAGAAACGACATAAAGTTAAAGTTTAACTCTTTGTTCGTTTTAAAAATAATTCCAGATGACCCTACTTACTACAAATTGAGATTAATAGCAATCATTTGGCAACCAACTGAATTTGGTTATATTATTACCAGCTACCAAATTAGGAATAGATTTTTTTAAACTTATATTTTGTATTAATTATTTGAAGAATTAGATTCAGCTTTAGGTTTTATCACGACGTCAAGAATCAAACAAGATTTTTTTTCAAAGTTTCGTCTTACTATTTAATTTTTTTCGAGCTGTCCTTCACCTTGTAACAATTTCTTATCTCCATCCATCGTTAATCTTCTGTCCTTAAGTACTGATACTTTATCGTTTCTTCGTCATGTCGTCGATGCTTTAAACTTGCTTCCAGTTTTGCTTTTACTGATTTTAATTCATGAAGTCAGTACGAAATCTTAAAAAAAATCATTAATTTCAATTAAACGAAAAAGGTGTGATAGAAATTCATTTTAAATGGAAAATAATATTTATTAAATTAGCATTAATGTACTTACTTTTTATAAGCATAAATACATTTTAAATGTTAATTATGGTTAAATTGACGTACATAAAAACTCCCATCCGCAAAAGTGAGTAATTTTTCATCTTTTTGGTTGTCACGTCTTGGCTTTCATTATTTTTTATATCTCATTATCTCGATCGTTAAACGCTCGATTGTTCATTCCGTACTCTTTATTCTTATGATTGTTTTTTTATGATCGTCATTAAAGCTCGCAACATCACCCCGAAAACATGAGCAGTAAAACTCAGTGCTAACGAAAGTACCATTTTTCATTATACTTCCGGTTTCCGAATTTAGCTTATTTCCTTCACGTGCATAAATTAATGTTTCACTCCTTTTATCACGATCTCGTCTTCCTTCCGCAAACGCTCCGTTAACGCGAACATTGTAAAAATATAAAATCGTATAATCATAAAACTTACTACAAATGAAATGAGAAAAACAGTGTATACACAATTGACCATAAGATTTTTATATTTCCGATTTTAAATCATATTTCCTTCTAAATTATTCTGAAACATTTGTTTAAATGATAGACACTTATAATGCAATATTTTATGCCAGGTTTTATTTGGACCAATCATTTCGAGTTACATTTTATATCTTTTATTGACTTAATAATAGCGAGTGGTTGATGTGGCAGATTTTGATGTAATTTGGCTCGCGACCAAACTAAAAGATCTAATTTCGCTATAAAAACAGTCGACCATCGTGTTGCCAGTTGATGACATTTACGGAACGTTAAGCAAATTTGATAATAAACTCTGTTGATATATGCAGAAGCAAAATTTTACGATCTCGATTATAATATTTATAATACTATTTTTAATATTATCAGAATATTGTTCAAACGTTTATCTGCTCATACACATTATTACACCTAAATTGTTAAAACTTTCTGCATATTCTGCTGAAAAAAGTTACCATTACATGTTATCTTAAAAATTATTAATTTCATATCGAACCTCTTTTAATTTGTGATGTAAAACTGAAAATTGATAAAATAATTCGAAGTTGCGTTCAATTTTTAAAAGTGAATTTGTTTTCTGATGAAAGGCAAACAAATTTCATCGAATTATGATGAAAAATGACAAAGTCGTAGCTTTTTTACGATTTTGGTTTTATTGAAAATGCTTCAACATAACTGTGGAATCATTAAATGATCATAATTTTTTTCATGTTAGTGTGTTTCATTTTTTATTTGTATCATTTTCTAATACCCAATTTATAATATGCTCCTCATTTTGAAATATCCACTGTTTATACTACATACTTAACTATTATTTTGTATTTCAAGTAAACTGTCATTAATTTATAAATGTTATGTCATGTCAATCGCAATTAATCCCAATAAATAGATTGAACTAACTAAATTTTGATTTTTTGTCTGTAAAAACAAGTGTCTGTTTTAAAATTTAATTCATGAAAACAAATCAACAGAAACACGTAAAAATGTGAATTAAAAAATAACTAAGAGGGAATATAACTTATCAAATGTTTTTAAACACTGTAAAGATAAGAAAATTTTTATAAAACAATTGTAATTAAATTTGCAAAACATTTTATGTAAACTAAGAAAATTAATTAGTTTAGAAAATTTAAATATATTACCAAAATGCTGTTTTACTATATTATTCTAACATGTATGTTACCATCCAATTTGTATATGTAGATTGAAATCTTCAAATGTACAAATTTTGCGCTATTATATACATTGAATTTGCATAGTCGTAGATAAATACGCGACTGGGTAACTACATAAATGTAATGTAGCTATTATTTCAATCGAACAAAATAGAATGTAATAATATTATAATTGTATAAGACCATAAAGCATTGAAAAAATAATGCAAAGTATATATTTGTTTAGAGCACTACATAAAGATATTTTGCGGAAAAAGTTACTCTTGTACAATCCGTAAAATTGAAGAAATTATTTTACAAAGAATTAAAAATTCTGTTCTTAACCGATTTTTGTTAAATTTTTTTCAACTACAACTGTTTTGTTTTGATTATTCAACTGTAAACCATACTTTATGACGAGAAATAAGTTTTAAACATTCTTACGAGACATTAAGAATTTAAGTGATTTTTTAATCAATTTTTATTTTTTTTATATTTTTTATTCTTATACTCGGAACTTACACTATTAAATGTTCTTATCGAAGGAACTTCTTTCTATAATGAAAAGTAATTTTCAAGTCCGTGATGTCTCTACATGTTCTTTAAGGATTGTAATAAAGTACTTAAATACCTCTTAAGTACTTTGCCATGAGTAATATACCAGAAGAAATTTATAACCACCAACATAGATGACTCTGTATATTCCTATTGGCACACTATGAGTAGCTGATGCGTAGCAAAAATGAACTCTAATAAATTACAACTTAAATGAAATTTGAAAGTTTACAAATGTTTAATTTATTCATTTTTTTACTTTCATGTATTAAGATGGCAACAAACTTTTTCTATTGAAAAATGCGTTAAACTAAATATGTGGAAGTTAAATTATAACCAAAGTATGATTAATGATTTTTCTGATGAAAGAAAAATAAAGTAAAAATCCTTGAAATTGTAAAAGTAGACGATTTTTATTTTATAAGTATAATTTTTTAAAAAATATGTGCAAGAATTTGAATACATTTGAAAAGGAATTAGTTATTTATCAATAATCAAATTTAATGATCATTTTTATTTTGTACATTGAAAAATAAAACGTGTATAATGACATGATTTCAAAAGTGTAGACAAAACATGTAGAAAATCAATATCCTAAAACCAAAAGTAGAAAAATCCATATTACCATTTCTATAAATGTTTGCAAATCTATAAATGTCATGCTCAAAAGTGTGCTATATAATGAAACACTTATATCATCAAAGAATTAAATTAATCAGAAAACTATAAAAAGGCTTAATTACAATAAGACACAAGTTTTTACTGTAGTTCGAATCGATATACCCTTGATGACCTTCAGGTTAAATCGACTATCAATTTGTCTAACGGTCATAGAAGCCTAATGGGTGTTCTAACCAAGACTTTCAGGTGATGTTGATCAACTCGAGTAACCCCTTCGTGAATAACCAACTCCCCGAGTGTCGCTTGTGTTACCCCCTGAAAAAAGTAACAAAAGCAAAATGCAAAAGAAAGTTAATGTTCATGCAAGTACCCCATTGTAACCCAGGGTGCGATCGACCTTCAGCGTGCCAGTCCCTCGCTATACTCGACGACGCCGGAGGCGCCGCGTTCGCTGTCGCCAATTGAGAGCGTTGATCGCGATGCCGAGACGTCGATGAGCGAGGCCCACCAGGAGCATAGATCTGACGAGACGGATGTCGCCACGGCCGACAACAAAAGTCGAGAGCGCGGATCGCAGAACGCCGCCAGCATGGCCGCAGAGTCGGCACGACCGACGAATCTCGCGCTTAACGAGGGCGAGAGCAAGTCGATGAAATTTAAGCGAATTGTCCGGGGAATTCAGGCGGCCAAACGGGAAGCCCGGCTATTGTCCGTGCCGAACGCGCGCTACCAAAAAGAGGGCGCCATGTGCGACCTCCGATGCGAGGACGCCAGCGCCGGCAGTGCCGCCACCGAGTCCTCCACCTTCGCCGGCAATCTTATGAGAAGATTCAGTAAGTGTTCATTATTAGAATAGAGCTCTCCATTGAGTGCAATGTGTTTTGTATGTGTCTAGAAGTCTGACGATTGTTCGTGTGTTATCACTTAGACTTCTCTTTTTTGATATTATATATATACATATATATTATTCATATAATTGTTTTTAAAGACAAACCATACGATCGTGGGACGATTCTGAGTTAACAGTTAATTCCAAATAGATTACTATGAGTACAAAACGATAAATAAATTGAAAATTAAGGGGATGAGAATGATGAATGCCTTAGAAAGTACGATAGTTGGAATATTGGAATATACACACTATTGATTGATTGATTATGAAAAAGATATTCATGAAAAGAAATGAACACTAATTTAAAGAATTGTTTAAACAAAATTATCACTTATTTTGTATTGTAAATTTAGATATATAGATTAATCTAATTCAACTATACGTATATTATTTATGTTGACCTTACTAATAAATACAACTTTCATCTCGAAATTGTACTGCCTTTATTATAACAGAACTTATGCCGCATTAACATTCATTTTACTTATTTCGTCACATGAACAACAACAATAGTAAAATTTAATAATAAAATACTGCGTTTTATGAAATAAACGTAATTATGTATTTTAACAGTGATAAATTAGGTGGACTTTAAAATAGATATTTTCGTTGCTAGCACCGAACAATATTTTTCTTGATACCTACCGTAAAAGTACTGCTTTTCATGGCAAAAAGCGGCCGTGAAAAGTGAAGCTTTTACGGCTGATTTTTGCGGTAGGTATCAAGAAAATATTCTTGATACCTAATCTTGTCTAATAAAATGTCTTAAATTATAAAATATTAATTCAAAATTAACTTCATTGTGAAAGATTTATATTAATAATAATTCTTAATTAATTACTATAAAAAAATATAAGTACATTATTTAGAATTAACTTGCAACTTATTGAGTAACTCATAAATAATTAATGTACAAGACTCAAAAATTATAATTTCAATGCAAACTCGAATATTTCACACATTTTTGAGGGACGTCTGAATTTCTAAGATACAAACTTTATACACTGACAATCATAAAACCTGAAAATGTACAATTTTCAATTGAATTATTACTGTTTTTAACAGCATTTTGAATCCATTGGCAAAAAATCATCAAATTTTACTGTTAAAAACAATAATTTATGAAGAAAATAACGTAAATATTTACTAAAATAACTTTCATTTTTACTGTTTTTCACAGCAAAATTGATGATTTTTTGCCGATGGATTCAGAATGCTATTAAAAAGAGTAAAAATTCAAGATCTATGATTGTCAGTGTACAAATTTTAAACTCAAAATACATTTACATCAAGTTTGTAAGATAGTTTTAATTCTTCTTTTGCCTTTGCCATTATTCTTTGATACGTTCATAAAAAAGTTTAATAATGACTGTTAATAACTTTTGAACAAAATTAATTACTCAAAATTTCTATTAAATTTTAAGTTAGGTGTGATTGATTATTAAACTACTAAAATTCAACATTCTACTAAAATAAATGTTAAAATCATTAAAAAAGAAATTATGTATTTATTACAAGTAAATATACAATCAGAAAAATGTATAAAAGTGTATAAAAAAGTATTTTATTAAAATAATAAAAGAAATTATTAATTAATTATAATAATTAATGAAACTAATATAATCAATACCAAACATTCATATTCCGTGAAAATATTTCGAAAAGAAAAAAAATTTGGACATTATTCATAGTCATTTCGAATATCTTTGATTGTGATAAATAATATTGGATAAATAAAGTTATTAGATACATCTATACTGAGATATTTACTATATACTGATAAGAAATAAATAACTTGTTTGTATTCATATCATCTTACTGAAGGAAATTGCAGATTCCAAATATTGATTATTACAATAACTAAATAAATTTAGCATAATTTAATACAGCTTTGTATATTATTAGAACGAAAAAAGAGTGGATAAAACTAAAAGAACAGAATCCTAGTTTCATGCATTACAATTATTCAATTTCAGCAAAGCTGATTTGATTTTCCTTCTAAGAATCACTTTATAAATTTTAATAATCCAAATTATTTGCTGCCACAATTCGGATTAAATTATTTTCAGATAAACGATATGAATTATAACGTAATTCAACGGATATCCTTGATACATTTTTCGTTATCTCTACCTTATAATAGCTCATTTCGGAGAATTATTTTATTATTAAATACCAATTGCACAAAAATACTTAGTGATTTTTTCATTTAATAATAAAAATTGTAATAAAAGTAAAAATTATTATCTCATGCAAAATTAGATCGCATATATAATGAAATAATTATGTATATACTTGTGTACATGAAAAATAACAAATGTTTTGTTAAAAATACAATTCAAAATCGATAATACAAGGACAATTTATAAAAATGTTTTTAATTTCTGCAAAAATGTTACAAGTTATCTTATTACAATCTCAAAATAATAAAATAAATAATAATAATAATATATCATAAAGTAATAAACAGTTTAAAAACGTTTATAGCTCAGATTCGTCGTACCACTTTCCGTATAGACTATTACATTTTAGAGAGAATCAGTATCTTTCTTGTCGTCATTCGACAATTTGGCTTTTTGATATTTGTATATCGTATGGATTCTAAATTGGATTACATATTACGTATAATTATATTATACTTCATTACAATGTATTGTATATTTTTTGCTGGTGGAGGATCGATAAGTGCTTTGAACATGTTTTTGAATATCTTTGTATATCGCCATCCATTTCATTTTTGACACTGGTCATTGTAAGAGATTAATGCTTATAAATGCTGATTTGGGATAACATTTGTATTTTCGTTTTTCATTTAATTATAGTTTTAATTTCTAATTTGAACTTTCAAAAAGGTATCTGCTCATTTTTAATAATAAATTGTAATTTTTGTCCCTTTTTAACAAATCATATTAATAAAAAAGACATATACGTTAAAAATTAATGTACTATTGTTACAACATTGCTCGAGTTTCAGTGATCATTTGGTGACCGTTTTATGTAAGAACTGGCAAAGTTGTAACAACCATGCATTTGTTGAAATAATACTTTTAAATTATTGAGCAAAAACCTTAACCCTAAGTGGCATTACTTCATCAATGATTCACATTAATCAAAGTGACTTACTAACATTAATAATCGTGATAATTAAGGGTAATTGATGAGGGAAGCAAATAATTCGGGCTCACTTTTCCTGATGTTGAGGAGGCCCTAGGATGCTCGTAGACCGACCCATCTAATCATCACTTGCGAACAACGACAAAACAACACAACGTCACAATGATGCTCACAAAACATCCACACGCAAACATGCGCGCACAAAAAAATTTTCAAGAGTCTTCAACAATTTCATTAAAAACGTCATTTGTAGATTGATTATCTATGTTTTCTCAGTTTAGTGTGGATCTATGTTTCAGACGTATAAATCTCGATGTAATTATGGATCTTGTATTTTTTAACCTGAAAACATGAGATGAATAACGTTATAAAAGTTGCTGTTGTATATAACTGTACATACATACGTAACTAACTGAAGCAAGTCGCGTTGAGTCTGTGTGTTTTCTTTACATTAGATGACAATTTTGATGCATGGTACTGTAGTTGCGAAAGGGTTGATGAAGTGATCATTTAGTAGACATAGTTTTGAACGTTATTTTTTTATTATCAACAACAAGAAAGAGTAACAAGTGCGTGCAGTTGTCAGAGTTGAATACAGTGCGATGAATAAGAAAAATATAAACAAATTAGTCACACTTGAATTAGGACCGCCATTTGGTCCTAAATTACATGCTTGAATATCCAAACGATATGTGGAATATGTTGGTCCACCTTATTGCGACTGTATGATATGCGGAGTCGATAATTTACGGTCAGTCAATCAAATACTGGTGCACGCCGGAACGTTTTAGTTTTCGCGAAACCTGGTAAAGTGGTACGAAAAGTTCCGACGCTAGTCAATGAGGCTTTACTTTGGATTTAATCATTGTTCATAGTTTTGAAATCAAAATCAATTATGACTTGGTAAATCATCATTAAATCCTCATCGCTTTCAAGCACAGTCTTGTTAACTTTATCTAGTTGAACAATCAAGTCCTTGCATTTATCGCGTATAAATCTATCCCAGGATCTAAGCAATTTTGATGAAATCAAAGTAAAGAGTCTCGGAATGATTGGTCGGAATTTCTAACGGAACAAATAACGAAATGCAAGAATCAGCGGTAACAATTGTTGACGGTTCCAAAAACTTAGCTTTTCCAACTTTCAACTTAACAATCAAGTGCAAGAGACCCACCCACTTTCCAACCTCCAAACGAATCAAACGAGAATTGTTCACAATTTTTCAGGTGCAAAACAATTCCGCAGTCTTCCCCGACGGCAAGCTCGATTCAGGTAAAATTATGAACTTGCAGGGAGAAACTATTGAGTTTCGGAAAAAGTGTTAACGTAAAATGAATTTAAGTGTTGTTGAAACGAAACCGTTCAATAGTGGAAGTAATACTTTTGCTGGGGAAAGTGGTGCCACCTTATATCATTTCGTTTTGATAGCCGAACAGTTGCATGTTGAAAAACAAAGACAGCGTCGTTTAATCCTTAATTTCTAACCTGAAAACCATTAATAACCAGGCGTTTTGTTGGCCGTTTCTGGCGTACTTCAATTTGGATCGAGGTACGTAAACCTCTTGCAATCATAAGGGACAATGAAATACCCTTTAATTTCATCCGACTTGAACTCTAGTAGTTTACTATTATTTGTAGTTGTGGTAAATAGCTGTGTCTATTAATTGATATCCACTTCAAATACGTCCAAGATTTTATATATGAAATTTGAGATAAGAGTAATTGATCCTAAAGATTTGATTACTCTTGCATTTGGCGTGTTTGAAGTGACTTGATTATTCTGAGACACGGTGTGTAATTAACCTAATAAAATACACTAATAATGTTACACATAACGTATTTGAAAATTAATATCAAATATTATTTCTTTTTAAATACGTTAATCAATTTTAGTTTAAAATATTAATCTGAACCATGTCATGAACAAATGTAACATTGCTAGTGGAGCATTAAAAGCTTGTTATAGGAGTACTTGCATACCTTGGAATTGTTAGCTAGTGATTGGTATAACAGTTTAAAAGACCACCACTTAGTTATGATTTGAAATGACTTGGTATGTGATATGATTAAACGAAACGAAGTACATGTAAGGTACAATACTTTCCCCTGGCCAAAGATATTGCTAGAGCTTTACGACTACGGATTCAAAATTTGGAAGCGAACCATGTAAGATGCTCAATAGTTTTTCCGCAAAGAA
The DNA here is from genome assembly GCA_022817425.1 of Gryon sp. ZL-2020. NCBI lineage: Eukaryota > Metazoa > Arthropoda > Insecta > Hymenoptera > Scelionidae > Gryon > Gryon sp. ZL-2020. Next base: position 9,378 of record JABFPJ010000146.1, on the reverse strand, counting down.
AAGTTCTTCTGCAATGCTTTGATTGCCGAGAGAAATGTAGTTAACGACACTCAACACCCAACACTGATATAATCAATTTTTCTCTCGGTACAATTGCGATTAATACATAAATATATATAAATATTATATTATTATCTGTGTCATTATTGAAGCTTCTTGGTAAAGTACTATAGTTTTGATGCACGTCTTAGCACGTATTTTCTTATTATATTGTTAATGATGACAATAATAATGAAAGGCTTATTTATATATGAAACGAATTGTGTTCTAGGTAACGGCTGTTTTGCTAAAAAACAAAAGTTGCATTTTCAGTCCAGGACTTGTGGAATAGAAAAAACTCTTCTATTGAATTTTCAAAATTTCTCCTACCCTAACGGACGAAAATATATGTTAAAATATATAGACTTAACATATAATTGCTTATATTGCAAGTTTCACTCTATATTATATATGCAGTATATATATATTCGGATATATTTTCGTCCACTGGTGTAAAGAAGTTTTTTAGTTCATAAATCCTGGTTACGCAAATCGACTTTTCTTTCAAACACAATAGTCGTATAACTTAGAAAAATATTCTAAACAACGATATTTTTGCACTTTCGTTGTGTTTCTTCTACTTGTTTTTCTAAAAACATATCACTTTAATCAAAACACCTAGAACCGTTTCAGTTGTTTTATTCGAACCGCTTGTTGCATTGTTAAACGACTCTTAATTTCGCTAAATTAAGCGCAGTTATTTAGGCTCGATGTGCTAATGGTTCGAGTTAATGAAACGTAGATGAAAGCGCGTAACTGTATTCAATTGGCTGGCTGATATTGATGACTCTGCATAATCGGCGCTATTCCACATATATTCACATATATATATATATATAAATTGGAAAAATGTTTATAATTTAGATTTGTATATTGAAATCAATGACACAAAAGAAAATAACACGGCAGGATTTAAAACGAGTGCAAAAGTTGTGAAGGCAGACAAAAGCATAATCACCATTCGATTAGATGGTTCGTTTTTACGAATGGAAACAGGTTGCATAGTATTTGTATGATTTGTGCGCAAAATTATTAATAACATCTTACGATTTTTAACATTAAGTTGTTGAATGCCTAATAAATCAATGAAAATGAATCATATTTAATTTTTCTGCGAATTATTGAATATGTAAAAATTATGTAACATAATTATTTTTTTCTCAAGAATTTTCAGCGTGTTTAAGGCTTTGGGATTTCACGATGCTTTCGGAGTTTGCTTTATTTTTTTGCTACTTTTGACGCTGAGTATATTTCCTCTTTGTTTCTAACCCAAGTTCCTCTCAAAATTAGTTTTTAGTACTTAATAGTAATTTATTAATGCAAACTTTATGATTTTTATGAACATTTTGCACAGGACTTTCATTTTTAGGTCTCATTTATAACAACATTCAAGGTAGCACTAAATTTATATGTATACGAATCTTCGTAGCCGATATTCCCAGACATTAGATTAAAAGCATTCGTTGGAAGTATTGATCAGCCGGATGAGTGCTCTATCAACATTCCAAAAATTTTAAAACTTAATTACAATTCCATCATACTAAAGACTGTTTAAAATCCAAATGTATACATTCAATATATATTTGATATTTTTCTATGATTTCATTTAAAGTAATCAATATTTGTGTAAGTTGACAATATAGTAGATTTTACTAAACCCATTTTCAATCCACATTTTTCCAGATGCAAATAATCAAAGCTTTATCAAAAAAAAAAAAAATTATCTTTTCTTTCCATTTATCAGAATATTTTTGAAATGTTGGTAGACGTATAAGTTTAATTCTGCGGAAAAATATTTGATAATCCAAAATAACTAATGATTTAACAGATTATTATATTTAGCTTAATAGTTATAATGTTGCTAATTAGTAACAGGATAGCGATAAAAAAATTATAAAATAAAGTTAAGTGTAACAAACCTACCCCAATGAATACATCTGTGAACAATAAAAAAATTGCATATTAAAAACTATTTTTTTGGAAAGACAATTCTGCATTACGTTTTCGTTTCTTTATCTGGTAGAACATCGTATATAAAAGTGTCATAAGAAATTATTTATTAGGGATATATTATGACATTACAATTCTTTTAACATATATTAATTTTATAATTTTATTTAAAAAGTTGTATTTTAATTAAAAACATCACTTTCCAATTATTTAATGCTTTTTAATAAGAACTGCAATAATTTTTAAGTAGTGATGTGTATCAACATTTAGTCAGACATACTACATTACAAATTCATTTAACAAGTATAGTCATGAAATATATCATGCCAAGTAGTGATTTACATCCGTATTTAGTCAGAAATTTGTTTCTACATTTAAATAGAATTTACATTCGGAAAAATGCCAAAAGCGCGAATGAAACTTTATCATAGAACGAAAGCGCTAATTGAAATCAATTAAAAGCGCGAACGCAAATCGACCAAAAGGGCGACTTCAAAATTGCCAGATGCACGAATACATATAGTCCAGAAGCGCAAATGAAATACAACAATATTGACAATGTATGTTGAAAACTTGCTCAATGATAGCTTTCAACAGTTTCCTGAGTGATTCCGAAAGTGAAACAGTAAATATCGTTAAAGAAATATGAATATCGTTGAGGTTAAAACGAATAAGGGAATAGAGTGTATTTTTATAAAAAAATAAGTATTGGTTCACGCGTAACACATTCAGTGAAGACAAATGTTGGCGATGCACTGTGAAAAATTGCAATGCATAGATTAATACAAATGAAATTGTTCAGATTTAGATTAGATTTTGAAAAAGCAGCATATTCTGGTGTAAATCCCACACAATTGACAATATATTTTTAAAATATATATAAAATATATTTTTCTGAAAAAAAAAATATATTTGCGGTAAGAAATTGTATAAATAGCATATATTTTGTATACGTAAACTGGCAAGAAATTGTATATTTCAAATATATTTTAAGAAATATATTTTCATCCATGTGGGAAGCAAGTATTCCCTGACGTTAATAATAATGTTGCCGAATCATTTCATCGGCATTTTGAATATTTCAATTGAAATACAATTTTTATAAATCGAATCCAAATATTCATATTTGCATCGATGTTTCAAACTAAATCAAGCCAAAACTTATTTAAATTTAAATGATAAATATATTATAGGAATCACGAATCGATTGCAAGCAATACAACAGACTTCCTAAATGATTAATTTTATTTATTATTGTTTTAACTTTGCCTTGCGCGTTGCATTTCTACCACTTTCATTCGCGCATTTGGTACATGGCTTTTTACATCGTTCACGCTTTTGGCATATAGCCTTTACTTTCTATTACTTGTTAACACAAACACTGACTTAGACTACTAAAGCAGACTTTAACAGCTGAAACCGAAAACTATTAGTGTATTATTCTTCAAATTAGATGAAACATAAAATATTAACCAAATAATTTTTGTGACAAAATTAAAAATCTCTCAAGTCATTTATTATGAATAAAAAAATTTAAACATTTACAGTATCATTCGTTTACATATTTCCGTTATTATTTTAATATTAATTTAAAAGTCTAAATAGTATTTTAAAATTGAACTAAATTGAATTTCATAAAATATGTTCTACCAAAGTTAAAGTTTATGAAAACGAAGCCAATGAAGTCTCGAGCTGTTAAGTGAAGGAAGCAACGAACACAGTAGTCCCATAAAAGAATCAATGATGGTTGCACATTGATAGCTAATTGTTCTATGATGCGATTTAAATGCTTTATAGATGAACGGGATGTGCGTATCACCAACAACAGGAAGATGTAATACGGGTGGTAGTGAAAAGGTTGACATGGGTGATAGTATCAGCGGTAGTAGTGATGCTATTGGCGCTGGTGATAGTGGAATCCATGGGGAGAGTGGCGGGAGTGGTGGTGGTAATTATGGTGGTCGCCACGTGATGCGTAGTGGTAGTGCCGGGGACAGTGGCGGGGAAGCTGGCAATGACGATGGCAGTATCAGTAGTTTACTGTTTCGCAAGGCCGTGATGGAGCCGACCCGTCACGCTCGCAATCAAGGTATACGAAAATTGCAGAAGTGTCTAAGTACCTCAGTCAGCCACTACGACGAAGGTTCGGGTACCGGCAGCTTTGCGGCAAGCTTCCCATTCCATACTCAGCGCAGTGTTGACATTCGCAACTACACCACCACCTCTTCCCAGGCTTCTCTGACTTCCCCGAATATCCTCACCAACACCAGACAGTATAGCAGCTTTGGTAGTACAAAACCATCCTTCTTATTTGGAAGTCACTAGTAGACACTCTGCATTTTCACTACTATTGCGGATCTCTCATCCTAAACTTGATCATCAATTGTGCTAGCACTTATGCGAATCATTGCCTAAGCAAGGGACCAAGATGAAAAGACCAACTGTTTTGCAATTAAAATTTAATATCAACTTAGAAACAAAATTTTCTAGGAACATGCGATCCCAATTATAATACTTCTATTTGAATAAGAGCTTAGAAATCTAAAATTGATATTGGCTGTACAATCATTCCTATTACTTAATGTGTTTGCATGACAAAAAGAAATTGATTAATTATGTGTTACCCGACTATAATCTCATATCTTTATTAACTAAACGCACGAATATTAACACATCTTGAAACTGTAAGCATGGATCATAAAAGCTATATATTGTTGATACTTATTTATCGACGTGTTCATAATTCAAAGAGAAGTTTATATGTGCCGAAGAATATAATCAGGACTGATTGTTCCTATAAAAAGAAATCCGTGCACTTCACTGTTTAACATTTCTTAAACGAATAGAAAGGATAACACGATTTCTCTGGTAAGTCTCTACGTTGGCTAAAAATTGAAGACTTTTCCGATCGAATAGCTGGCAAATTGCGTTCATTCAGCGTTCTCGGTTTATTGACTTATCTTGAAAGAGGTCAACAAAGTAACTGGGGATATACGTTGCAATTTGCAGCTGTGAAACTGATCGCAGCTTGCAATTTGATTTCGCTGACACTGACACTTCATCTTGGTCCCCGACGTGAGGCCGAACGCAACTATCGCACATATTCCACCTCTGGACTTTTTAATCCACGTGTCTTCTCTGTTCAAACCATGCGACGACCATGATAAACATCATGTATCACATTTACGATTCTCATTGATACTGTCTGGTCCTTGCTCGGGATCAATGTTACTTCTTCGTTCACCAAATTTCCTTAATAATTCACTACTGTTTATATTATTATTCATTAATTTTTATCTTTACTTTTTAGGTTATTATCGATATTTATTTTCCCTATTTTTATTCATTATTCATTTTTCACATATATATATTTATACTTGTTAATATACGAATTGTTCGCGATCTGTCGCCTATCATTCAACTATTCGTCTGTTTTCACTCACCTTGTAATTTACTATACACTTATATATATAATTATAAATATATAACATATATAGATCATAAGAAATTTTCTTTACTTTGAATAAATTAAACAGTACAACAATTGCACTCTTACGAACTTCAAGTGTTTTTCTCGTTGTTGCACCTTCAATGAACAAATACTATACTGTGTCCTTCTTATGTTCTTTGTCTGTTTAGCAACTTTTTATCTCTGCTTTCACTGTCGGTTTTTGTCTGTTTCTTTACGTTTTTCTCTATTATTTATATGTTTCCATCTTTTTTTTTAGTTACTGTCTTCAATTTCTGAAAGATGTTAACAATTTGGGTTGTTTCTACTTTCTTTTTTGTTCGTTTTTTTTTCTCAATGTTTATTTTCAAATATTTTATTTTCTCCTGTCTGTTTATTGACCAAGTACTGAATCTAGATCGACAATGACTAAATGAAAAACGATCCTGTGCGAAGTTTTGATCGATAGCATGTCAAATTACCTGGCATGTGTGTCTTGTAAGGTTGTCCCAGAGGGATTTCCAAATTACATTGACTGTGTCGAGGCGGTCTAACTGCGACAAGACCGTTCAATATCTTTTTTGCATCAGTGGATTTACGGGTTTGCAAACATCGCGTTAACATGCTGTATATATTGAAACGCGAGTTTGCCATCCCGAACTCACTGATTTTGGTGTCGAAATATAGAGAACGCACAGGATCAAAGAAAATTATGTGTCAGACAAAAAATAATGAAAAACTTTTAAAAAATTCTAAACGAACTAACGGTCCTAGAATGAACGAATTTGTGTGAAACGGTTCCATATCTTTTTTCGACCGATTATATATACATTATTATTGTTGTTGTTGTTGTTGGTTTTTTCGTCGTTGTATATCTATTTTTTGCTACAAAATATTTACTTACACGTTACGTATTTCTATTAACATTGTTTACTATACTCTTTAGCCACTTTTTTGGAAAGATTCTCTAAAATGGTTCATTCTTCTATTTCCTCTTTTTTTCGTGCATGCTCTGTAGTTTTATCTGCACAAAATGATTATGAGATTTTTAATCTTATGCTGTCCTTCTCGGAATGCTGGCCGGATAGATAAAGTCGACAGTTCGTTTCAACGTTCTCGGAGCTCGAGTATGTCCTCGCTGGAAAACATTGCCACTGAAACCATCAGCTGCCTTACTTTTGCCGACTCCTACACAAAAAAGAGCGGTAAGTACAATTGTACACTATGTTTGGCTTTTTTTTAATTTGTTGGATTTAATTTAAAACGGCTGTTTTTACATTAACTTTAAAATGTTATCGAGAAAATGTAAATTTCGAACATTTGGTAAGATATTTATAGCCAAGTATAAAATTTAAAAAACTAGTCTATTTTAAGATTATATAAAATATCGTAAGTATTTGAAACTTTTTTAACTATATATTTATTAAATGTAAATTAAATTTGGAACTAATTTCATGTAAATATTTTAACCTGTTATAACACTATATAAATGTTTGTACATTTTTGTTTCCATTTAAAATGGATTGATATCATATAATTTTATTTTGTAACCCTTGTAAATATTTGTTTTCTATATATATATTTCGGAATGTAAATTTGTTATATTATATTCTAATTTGCTTATTACTTTTTAAGATTCTATCGCCCTACCAACTCTGTGGATTGGCACATCTTTGGGTTCTGTACAAACCATTGTATTTAATACTCCTTCACCTTCTGAACGACATATGCAATCGGTCATTATTTCTACGTGTAGTAAGTATTATATAATTGAATAATTAAGTCGTACAATTATTTTTTATAAACTTTTGCTGAATTTACAGAACAAATATTAATTCTAAACAAATCTATTTTTATAATACCACCAAACTATATTCATAATGTATAAATATTCTGTTTATAAATGTATGCTAACTTTTTTAATGACATTTTATTGTTCCAATTTTGCTTACTAAATTATATTGGTTAATGAGTCCCTTTTTAGTCGCATTATGTTTTGATACATAAAAAAAAAAAAAATTTAATTTAAAAGTTACGTCATTGTTAAAACAAAATGTTGAAAGTTTCATCAGAATAGCAGGATGCAGAATAAATAATAAGATACCAATATTTGAAGTAACTTAATTGCTGTGAAAACAATCTCCTGTCAAAAGTCAAAACTTTTTTAACAGACGCAAGTTTTGCCAACTCTTTTATTGAGTCAACTACTTGACTTAATTAAAGACATAAAGTAGAAAATTATTATTTGTATCAAATTAAATTAATGTAAAATGAAAGATGTTAAGAAATTGTATACATAACGTTTTTTCTCAGAACCATTATTAATCAATTTTACAACATTTAACCGAATTATTTTTTTTTTTTATTATATTCATCTTATAAACTTTTGTATTATGCAGTGTAAAATAGATAATTAACAAGAAGAATAGAAAAGAAAAAGCATAATATAACTTGATTTGCTTCTTTTTCATAAATGTATTTCAATTTTGTAACTAAATTTAATTTTACATTGTAGGTGGATCTACATTCAAGCTAAAAGGTTGCATCTTATCAATGTCTTTTCTGGATTACAATGGAGCCTTGATTCCATACTCTTACGAATCTTGGAAAGATGAAAACACAGACTGCAAAGACCGCAACAGTATGTGAACGGCATCTTAACTAACAGCAATTGCACAAAAAATTTGATTACCAATTTTTTCATCTGCACAATCGATAATGCACTTGGCAAACTAATGAGTTTCCATGTTTTTCTAAACTTTTTGCGCTCGTCCTTTTCATCCTTTTTAATTTTTTTGTCACAAACTAATGAAGTTGCTCGCACTGAAAAAACTTGTCCAATTTAATTAATTGCAAATTCCTTTACGTTTAATCATCCGCAGCTTTATATTTCGAATATAAGTGTTTGCGTATATATAATTACCATCGAAATTTCAAAGGCAAAGTATTTTACTATACAAAATAAAGTTAATGAATTCATTAATTTCTTTCATAAAGTTTTCTTTTCTAAATATATACAATTTATCGTCAAGTATATATTCTATAAATTCAAAAGATACAAAATAACAAAAAAAAAAGGATACAGAATTAAAATATTCGATTGTAGCAATGTTTATAAAAATATAAAAATGAATTAATTTATTGCATACAATACCATATGTATGGTAAAAATGTTATATAACTAAATGTAAATATATAGTTTTTCTATTCAAATAGTTTCAAGTGATCTCATAATTTATTCGACTTAATTATCCTTCGTGCAAAATAACTAAATTTAATTAGAAGATCGTAAACTAGTACTGTCATTGAAAAATGTTTAAATTGTGCTGAAAAAGGGAGATAGCTGCATAAGAAGCGTGCATCAACTTTGCTTTAATCGACGATAAATTTGTTCTGAAGCGCGCCTTGACCTGATATTAACAAATTCGTTCCCAGGAGTCTATTAAACAAGCGTAATATATTGCAGAGAACCAGCCAAAGTCGGCGAGCACCCGGGTATCGCCATCGGTGAACGCGCAAGGCACGAGCAGCGATGGTTTCGAGGATAGGCAGTTTGTCGTACTAACTTCCGAGAAACAGGCGCGAGTTGTGGCTCTTCCTTCGCAAAATTGTGTCTACAGGCAACAACTTACTGACACAAATATCGTTATTAAAGCAGAAATTACATCCTTGAAAGGTAATCCAAAACAAATACTTACAATTCAATTTCAAGTAATTATTTTCGAATTCATTCTTAATTATTATTTACATATATACTAACATAAATATGCTTGGTTAGAGATAACTAATTTGAATTTTAATGATAATTTAATAATGATATATTTTACATTACATTTCAAAAATGTGGTATGAATATAAAAATAAATATCAAGTATACACATTTATTTATTTTTTATTTTTTTGTTTTTTTTTCTTTTGTTTTTTTTTTTTTTTTTTTTTTT